>LPNX010377502.1:0-78559 GCA_001517045.1 Pseudotsuga menziesii
GCTTCAGCAGCCTCCACCACCTCTATATATACAAGCACTGCTCTAACCACTCGTCTGAAAAGACGTAGCCAAACCGGTGGAACCCCCACAACAAACTCCTACATGGATGTAGGGATATGCTCTATCCACAAAGTAGGTACTCGTTGGGTTAGCCTGGCCAGCTTCCCCTCTAGTACCCTGATCAATCCTAGATCTTTTCCTACAACCAGACGAACAAACATGCGAGGGTGCCCTTCATGGTGGACAGGTCCAATATATGCATTTTGACACATGAATAGGGTTAAGACTTGTACATATGTATATATCTATCATTGAAAAATTCATAAAAATTTGAAAATGATAAAAAAAAATTAAAAATTACTTACCTAGCTCTCCCCATGCTCCTCCTGGAGGGAGGCCAAGGTCAGGGTCACCTCGGAAGTCCATCCCGGCATATGGAAACTGCTCCAGTGTCGGCAGCTGTCATTCCCACCAAGTGTAGAAATCATTATCATAGACACTGTGTACTGAGTCTCCTCCTCCTTGGCGGAGGAAGATGTCTACCCACCTGCTCAACCTCAGCTGTCGTGGAGATCTAATTGGTAGAGGTATAGCAAGGCTCAATGCTGGTACTCTCGAAGAAGAAGAACGCCACTAATATGCTTGCATAGCCAAAATTCTTGCGTCTTCCTCTCTTGCAATTGGATTGTCTCCTCATGATGGGGGCAACTCCTGAGCACCAATCATAGAGAGCACCTCTAAAATAGTCAACTACCAACCTCATTTGGTTCCTTGTGGCCAAATGTAAAGATGATGATCCTGAAATTCTCACAATGGTGCTAGCTAATACCTGGAGAGTAAAATCTCGGATATCTGCAACTGGAACGCTGGTTCCCTTTTTCTGAGTACCCTGTGTACAGAACACATCTACATAGTTTTGGACACTTAAGGGGTCACCGCCCCTAGCAGTGCCCTCCAAGTTCACCGGTGCTCCTCGTCGTGACAAATCGGTAATGAAATATATGTCTTCCACGGTAAGCTCTAAGGTTTCACCTTGTAGGTTGAACATCCCCAATTCATGATCCCAATAATTTACCATGAACTCAAGTATGCGGACATTGGCCCACATGGGTGATGTAAAAAAGAATTGTAGTAGCCCACTGGTCTGCAAGGCCTGTATAGTGTGCGCACTTTGGAGCGCCGCTTGGTCCATTATTTCGTGCTCCCTTTCCCTCCATTCCAGAACCATATTTTACCTAGAAAATACAAGTAATTTGATTCAGTATTTCCATATCAAAATTTCAAAAATTTTGACTATATTAAGCCTTTTGTCCTCCACGCATCATATGCGACTGTCTACTTAGACATGTTGCGTACTATACGCGACTGTCTAGTTAGACAACCCGCGTATAGAAAGCGTATACTCGAGTTTCCATATTAGCAACCCGCGTATGTGCCCTGCTATAGTTTAGGATGCTTTCAAATATGGAATTCACATTCAAACTTAACATTTGCTTGGATCAAAATGACAAGCTCAGGGTGTAGGCTTACCTGCAACTGGTGGATTTTGATTTCCTCGGTCCAATTGTCCACAATGATCGAACAAAGGTAGAAGGTAAAACTTGCTTTTTATGGCTCAAAAGTTCGAATGGTGAGTTTGTTTTAATTTTCAAACTATTTATAGAAATTATATTTCTTAAAGTGGTTATTTTTCTATAGTTTGAAATGTCAATCAACTAATACCATATTTCTTTATGCCTTGGAACAGGTTTGTCACTTTTACAAAGTGTTGTTGCTCCAATAGGGTGGTTTTGTTATTTCCAATACATTTTGGCATCTTTATTCAATCCACATTAACCTTAGTATTCAACATTTTGCCATGGACTATGGTATTCTAAGCCATTAGTCTCTTGTTTTTACCATTTTTCTTCTGTGGCTAGGACCCTTTTTCATGAGTATCCTTCTTATATGCCTATGTCATCCTTTGGTACCCATGCCGCAACTATTTCAGGTTCAGGGGTATCCTCTTAGCTATTTTTCACGCCAAATAGAGTTTCTTTTGAATCTCTTTTTACAAGATATCCCTTTATAGGACTCCCCTCATTTATGGAGTTTCTTTAGGCCCAGGTCTGACTCCTTCAAAATAGAATTGACTGCTGAGTTAACTCGTCCGTTCAAGCTCATTAAGAATATGTGAACAGGAATCTGCATTGGTGGTAGGTTATCTCTTTCTCGGACCATGTGGAATAATACGAGAAAGGATCACTCTCTTTTCTTTTGAATTGAGAAGAGTATTCCCAAGTATAGGTTTATCACTTTTCCGGACTTGAGGGACTAAATTTACGAAAAAGGAACACCTAGTTTGAGCTTAGTTTTCTCTTTTTCGTGCTCTGGACCCAAACATGAAAAAGATTCCGAGTGTACTTTGTGTCTTTGTCATGCTCGTTAAACACTTCAGAACAAAGCAACGAGTTTATTGTTGTAAGCCCCATTTATCGTAACCAAATGGATCTTTTCGAGTGATCTTGCTTTCCTTCACACTCGTAAAACTCAAGCTATTTTATGATGTTTTGGAAGGAGCATTGCGTAGATGGTAATTTAACCTTTTTCGGAACTCCCTGACTAAGTACGAAAAAGGTTCACCTTTTCTTCTTCGGAAGTTAAGAGAGTTCTTATGTGGTTTGTTTTATACTTTTTCGGCCTCAGGAGACTAAATTGGACGAAAAAGGACCCCCCTAGAGTCTTATTTGGAGTTTTCAGACTCTCTAAATGTGAAAAAACCGATTGAGCATGTACTAGTTCGGGCTCGTTAAATCCATGAATCAGTGACACTATCAAGCATTATTTTCCCATCTCTTCAAGCTTGTTAAAAAATGAAGAGGGAACTGAGTTGACTTTCCTGGACTCATTAAAATTTAACAGGGAAGGTAAGGAAGAAGTTTTCTCTTGTTTTCAGTAATGGCAGCATGTCATCCTTGAACATAGCACTCTTTGATTTTCGATATCCATGTTTCAGTGTCCACTTTTGCTTAGCTATTACTTTGAGTTTCTTACTCCTCCTCTTGTCTGTTATACCTGGGGAATTTGATCATGTCTCCTACATGACAGATAAGTCTAGTTGTTCTATCTATAAGTTATACATTGCCTTGGGTTATCTCTGTGTTGTGCTCACTATTCAAGGGCTCTACCCAATGTCTGATTTCTAGCCTGATCCCATCATTGTTATATCTGTTATCTATTTGTGTCTCCCATCTTTTTCCTAGTTCCTAGTCACTCTTGTGATCTGTTGGAGGATCTATTGCCTTCCTTATCATAGCATGGTTCCGTTTCAGTACTTCCTGATGATGATGACCTAGAGTTTTGATGATAGTACCTCAAGATTCACTTACATCATAGGTGAATTCCTTTGCTTCAGTTGTCGATTAGTATCTATTTGATTGACAAACTATTGAATCCTTTCCATGTTAGATTTCAGCTTACCCTTATTCACATGTCTTGGATTGTACTGGTTCTTTGGGATCCTTTATGAAGACCTTAGTTCCTCACTTATGGACTAAGTTGCGCAAGATTATGTTATATTCCTATACACGGCTTCCAGATCTTTGAAGACTCATCATTATTGTATATTGTGGCTTCGATCCACCTTTGTAATATACGTGGTTTTTACCCGTATCATATGATGTACTCAAATATTGTAAAGGAGCTAGTGTTATAGTAAATTGAACATAGCATCCTCAGATGTAACTTTGTATATGGCATTACTATGTATTTGTTTCAGGTACTCTCTCTGCTCCATTGGATTTCTGAGTTTCTCCAAAGATGAATATTATAATGAATTTCAGCCATCGTTTCCCTCTGACCTCACACATTAGGGGGAATCTGTTATCCACCTGAATGGCACCTCTCTGTCCGAGTGCCGACATCCCTCATGTTGGCACACAAAAGGACATCTACGGATTGAGGGTTTCCCTAAACACTATAGATGGGCTTATTATGAACTACATTCATCATCCATCCAGCTAGTTATTTTTACCCTTTAGCTATGTCAAGTCATATACGCGACTCTTTATATATGCAACTCGCGGGTCATACACGAGTGTTGGTTGTTGCATGCCGTGTATGGATGTATACACAGGTTTCTCTTATAGAAAATAGCGGGTCATACACGAGTTGTCATTCTTGATACCCTTGTATATTTCCCTTTAACATTTAAAATAAAAACACATGATTACTTGAGATTAGTTAAGCATTTCACCTTAATCTCCTTAACTGTCTCAACCTCCTCAACCTTCGAAACTACCTTATTTCTCCAACTATAAATACAGGCCTTGGGGAGGGTGTTTAGTACATACACTTGGAGAGCAAAGTTATGCTGGTGGAGTTTATATAGAAGTATTTGGAGCAGTGGAACTCAAAATCCTTTGGCTACAGAGGATTCCTTGTATCAGGCGTTGGGTTGTAATTTGAACTCTTTCATTATTGTTAATAAAGAGAATCCTTCTTCCATATATGTCTTGAATGTATCTCATGTATTGTGGTTTGATAAATGTTTATGTTTCAGCATTCTATATATGATTTATCTAACCTGCTTATATATATATGAATCATGTTGTATTTGGAGGATTGACTCTTGACAGGTGAAGGAGAAGCATCCTTGAAGACTTTGGAGGAGAAGCAGAGCAGAAGAGGACAAGCAAGGATCAACCATTGTGTATCGGGTGAGTCTTTCCTATCCTCCTATTTCCTTTACTGCATTCTAGAGTCAATTACCTGCAATTTTATTGAGTATGTTGGTAACCCCATACCTTCAGTTATAAGGTGTTTATTCTTGTACAACAAAATGGCACAGGCAGTGCAAGATCGGACGTACTTCCTAACCTCTTATCGAAGGATCAGCCAATAGAAATACTTCTGCAGTATTGGAACTATTTTCTTGACCCTGAAATTCTAAACGACCCGACTGTAGTGCGCTTCCCAAATCATCTTGCTGTTACTCACTTGAAGGAACACAAAGGTGTCCTATGTGACGTAGTAGTGCATCCTGGAGGTGAAATTCTGGAACTTGGTTTCCCTCCAAGGTGGTCTTGTATGTGTGGCTAAATTTTGGATCTCTTTTGTAGAGAAGTGGCCAATCATAAGTCTCGTTCCCACAAGATTTGAGCATGGTGTTTATCGCCATGATCAGTGGTCGGCTGAGGCCATCTGCAACATTATAGGTGCTTCCCTTCTTGTACTTGATTTTCAAATGAAACTGTTATAGATATGTGGACCACTTCTGATGGAGATTCTTATGTAACTTCCCTTGTTTCTGTATGAACTACAGGGGTCAGTGGTCGGTGTGTATGACTGTTTCCTTCCCAAAAATGTAATTCTTCCATTATGAACAAGCCTATACAATTGAATACCCATGTGATGCCATGCACCATCGCTCATTATTTGTCCCCAGAGAACCTTCGTCAACATCATATCAATATTTAGTAGAGACGAAGGACTTCATCCATGGCAAGGTGGATTGGTTCAAAAATCCCATCCCGGCTCCTGATGCATTTGAAGAAGGAAATATGGCCAACATTTCACCCATAATTTAGGTCAACATCTCAACCAACCTCGAGGTTTTCTAAGAAATAACGCTCAGAGCATCATGCTCCCCTGAGGAAGTCGGTTCCTACAAAGGACTTTTTTCAGAAGTTCTATGACATCTTTTCTTGGTCCTACACCGATATTCCTGGATTGGATCCATCCATCGTGGAACATTAAATCAATATGTGTCTTAATGTAGCACCGGTGTGCCAGGAACAAATATGAATTCACCCTTCAAAGGCTATCATGATCAAGGACGAGATTGAAAAGCTACACACAATAGGATTCATTTACCCCATTTCCTATACCACTTGGTCTTACAACCCTGTTCCCATGAATAAAAAACATGGCACTATCCATGTTTGTACAGACTTCCACGATTTGAATTTGGCGTGTCCCAAAGATAGCTTCCCAACCCCTTTTATTGACCAAATCATTGACTCATGAACAAGACATGAGGTCTATTCCTTCATGGATAGTTTTTTCGAATACAATTAAATTCAGATCTGGAAAGAAGATCGATGCAAGATTGTGTCTACAATCCCTTGGGGCACATTTTCATATCGAGTGATGCCCTTTGGAATAAAAATGTTGTATCCACTTTCAAACGCGCCACTACATACTGCTTCCATGACCTTGTTCACATCATATTGGTTTATCTAGACAACCTTATCGCTCGGTCACGAAAGTGCTCACAACATTTAGACGACTTGCGACAGGTATTCCCACGATTTCGCAAGTAAAAGATCCACTTCAACCCTCTCAAGTGTGTTTTTTGTGCCCTAGTGGGCCATCTACTTGGGTTCATTGTTTCCCACAAAGGGATGGAAGCTGACCCTCTTAAAGTTCAAGCCATTCTCGACCTACCTTCACCATAAACTTTGCGCCAATTGTAGAGTCTCCAAGGCAAGGCCAACTTCCTTCGCCACTTCATACCGGAATACGCGACGAAATCCAATGACTTCTTGCATATGCTTTGTACCAACATTACATTTATTTAGGATCAGCAAGTGCAAGATGTGTTTGACACACTAAAACAAGCTCTGGATTTTGCCCCATTATTATCTGCACCTGACTTCACCTGGGACTTCATCCTCTATGTGTCAACCTCCAAAAATTCCATCACTAGAGTTTTGGTCCAGGAATACAATGTTCTTCAAGAGCACATGATTTAATACATTAGTTAAAACCTTACCAGTCCCCCCCTACGATATTCGACTGAAGAGAAGATGGCCCTCACCGTTGTATTCTCGGTCCAAAAACTGTGCCATTACATTATTGCAAACCATACTTGAGTAGTGGCCGATTACAATACTATGTGGTACCTCTTGAGCCGATGTCTTCTATAGGTTCTTGGAGCCAAGTGACTAGTCATCCTCCAAGAGTTCAAGTTGGAATTCATTACCTCAAAAAGCACCAAAGCATCAGTGCTAGATGCACTAATGAAAGACCTACCCCCATTGTCTGTACCACCATAGCTCATGGTCAACCTTCCTAACAAATTCTTATTTGTCATCTCCACAGAAGATCCTTGGTATGGGGGCATACTCCTATACTTGTGCACCCAAAAGTTTGAGGCTCACTTAAGTCACTGTTATAGCGGATTTCACCACTCTAGGTGAATCACACTTTGTATGGCCTTCCCCTGTCCCGCTGCAGACTCTTTAGACCCCATGGACCATTTTTTGTCCTTTGATGTTTCCTTGATCATCCCTAAAAACATATGAAAAATGATATATGCAGCTTTTAAACCCATAACCACGTACATACGCAAGTTTGACCCATATAACCGCGTACATCGGGATGTGTGCATAATCCAAATCCTTTTGGAGTTTTCCTTGACATGGATCCGACTCATATGACTCCTGGCCTTCCATATGCCTTGAGATCGCACGGATTCAACCTTTCATTATCACTTTGAAAGTTATATAAGGAACCCCTTGGTACATTGAAGGCAAGAAGAGAGAATTGAGAGCAAAGAAACTATAGTCCATTATTCCCGGAACTTATACTTGAGTCTGCATCCCTTTGTCCCTTGGAGCACTTTTGTGTTCTTCCCAAGCTTGCATTTTTCTTGTGAGCTTGCTATCGAGAGATGGATGATTGAAGTGGTGGAGGCCCAAGTGGGGGATTCAGTTTCTTCGGTTCGCAGACGTGCCGTCATGGGTTGTATCTATCTTGTAATCTCTGATTTATATTAATAGATATATCTTTTCCTGTCCAATGATGTGTATTTGAATGAATATTTTATCCATGGGAATATGTCAAATACTTTTACATTATTGAGTATATATGCTAGAATAGATCTAACACCATGATATATAGTATGCTTGTATTGTTTACTTGTTGTTGAGGAAGTATTATATCAATTCAAGCTGAAGATTGGAAAGCTCAACGGGGATCTACTTCAACTGTCCGGAATAAGGTATGACGTCTAATCCTTTAGTGTTAGATGTTTTGTTTCTATTGCATATTGGGAAATATTGATTTCTGGAGTCAAAGTTGTCTGTTGTGGTACCCCAAGCCATAGGAATTTCTCTCTATAACAGAATTGGTGACTCCGCTGGGGAGTTCCTAGTAGTTGTCCTTTGGGGGTGATTTTCTCGGCATTCAATGTATTTGAATTTCTCTTTCTCTCTTGTTTCTGTGTCAGGTCTATGGGCATGTATGCCTGGTAGATTCTAATTGGTGTGAATTTTTTCTCAGCTTGCCTGTTTTCCTTGATTTTATTCACCTTTTCTTCCTGCACGCGGGTTTTTGATTTTCAGTCGCGTATACACGCGGTTTCTGCTGCGATTTTCGCATATACATGCAGGTTTACTGCAAACAATCGTGTATACCCTTGGTTTTTCCTTTTTGTGGAAGATATATTGTTGTTGGGTGAATGCTGTTAGTTGCTGAGTCTCCTTTGGCACTGCATGAGTCTGTTTAGACCATTATTCCTGACCAGAAACGTTTTTTTTAGCCTAAATTTTTTTTAGGATAGTTCTTGTCATGGCATTTTTGATTTTTTGTTTGAGATTAGTGCATTAGAGTTCTTTTACCTTAGTGCTTTGCTTGAATGATGTTTATGTGTGATTGCAGAGTTTGAGGGTGGTAGAATCATTCTTTTTCTTTTTGCATCTCTTTTATTTTCAAAAAATCCAAAACCATTTGCTTATCATTATGCATTGCATTTTGCACTTTGCATTGTACTTGCACTAGATCTAGATTTGCTTTGGATTACTAGTTAAATCTTCATATAGGAAATATTTGCATTCATTTGAAGAAGAATTGTGCATTTCACGTAGTACGCATGCCCTATTTTCATGGACACAATGCATTTGCATTGATTGTTAAGGTGTGCGTTTTACTTCTTGTTGCGTCATAACACCACTAGTTGCACGACCATATCCTATTTTTGAGTAATAAAGCCAACTAAAATCAACGCTAAATAAAATGAATTACACTCTTTTCTTTCATAGGGTGCACCAACAAGCTTAGGTTTTAGGATCTTGGAATAGTTCATTGTAAGTCAATTCTCCAAGATCACTAAACAACAACATCTAGGTGTATGTCCAGGTGAGTGTGTGAAATCCTTGGTATAACCATTGTTCTCAGGATCCTCCTCTCAAACAAGAGTTAAGCACGAGGCAGTGTGAGCAGTTATTGATTGGGATGACCCCTAGTCATAACTGAGTAGCACCGGAGATATTTCCAGGATTGTTTTCATATATGGGGGCTATTTCGAGAGTTTCGGGCTTTGCTACCCTGCCCATATGGTCAATCCCGCCTGCAACTGTCCGCCTGAGCATTGATTATATTGAGGTGACCTTAGTGGCCTTACCTAGGATATCAAGGGGGTACTTGTAGAGGTTATTCTGTGAGTGTCCCGGCCAAGTTAGGGTCAGACAGCACATTCCCTTTATGCGTTGAAGATGAGGGCTACAATAATTGGTTACGTATCTCCGCTTGTTGTTTATGGGAGTCTCAAGCCTCTCCTAGGCGAGACATACCTGCTTCATTCAGGAGCTCACTTATCCAGCCCTTTTTTGCTTGCATTTGGCTTTAGATTTTGTTAGTGATTTCTCTGTGCACACTAGTTGGCCTAGGGTTTACGTAAATAGAGATTCTTTGCTATTTTTTGAGTCATTGTGGATTCGGGAGCGGTTCCTCGCCATTCTTGTCGATTAGCAGGACTTCCGCCTTCTACTTCTCCTCCTCCTTTGAGAGAGAGACCTAAATAGTCCAGGAGGACTATGTCACACACTGATTCACACACCATGGGGGACCATTCAGAGGATATTCCTGAACCACCTCCTCCCATTCGTATTGATGATGGGGAACTTACTCCTACGTACGATCCTTCACCCGACCTAGCTGAGTTTGGTCGTGTGATTTCTCAGATAGGGACCTTCCATGAGAGACCTACTCCATCTAGGGATGATTACCCATTGACACATTACCGGTATGGAATGCCGGAAGATGCCGAGACTCAATTTGAACCTTCCAGCACTAGCTATGGTAGTTATGCTATCGCTGGTTTTCCTATGCACGATTTGACATTTCATGTTGAATCCGATTTTGAGCCTAGCACTATGCCTTGGGGCAATCCCATGCCTTACCTTACGGAGAGATTTGGGAGTACTAGTCACATTGCAACTTCCATCCCAGTGGTGGAAGCTACATCTTATCTCCCTCCTAGGTCTAGGGTTAGCGATCCGATTAGGATACCAGATCTGAGACGAGTGATGATAGGCGGTAATACATATCTTATTACTCATATTCCTCTGTCCTCGGTTTCGAGTTCTTCAAATGTACATCCTACATCTTATTCACGTGGTCCTTCGAGCTGGTATATGGCTATGAGTCAAGTCCATACTGCGGTCACTAGGCCGATTGTCTCTCAAGTTCACATACCACCCGCTACTTTGGGAGGCTATGTTCACACTTCTAGAGGTCATCTTGCTACTTCTGGAGCCTATATCCCTACTTCCGGTATGTATATCCCCACTTCCAGAGCTTATCTTCCTACCTACGGAGTGTCTTATGGGACATCGCATGCAATGACCTATGGACCTTATTATGGGATGTAGTATGAACATGTTTCTTCACCTTATGGAGGTGGGTATCAACAACCTACTTACTCTCCTAATTATGTCTTCGTAGCTCCTACTAGTCAAGGTCCACCATATCATGGTACTTCCACGCCACCCTATACGGGTCAGATAGGAGGAGGACACTATGGCCAAGGCCATGGTGGTGCTCAACCCTATATAAACCAGGGAGCAGTCCATAGACCTCATCATCCTAGGCTCCCTTTCCTCGCGACGCTTAACCTTCCTGACTTATTGATACTTACGAACGATCCTGTGGCTCACGACCTGGCTTGTCTAGCTGTCCCTACCAAGATTCCTTCGGATATACCTAAACTCGAAGGAAAATTGGGAGAGGATCCGAGCGAACATGTTACTACGTTTCACCTTTGGTGCTCTTCGAATTCGTTACATCAGGACTCGATCCGTTTGAGACTATTTCAACGCACCCTCACAGGGCCTGCTGCGAAATGGTAGATAGAGTTACCTAAGGGTGCTTTCACTTTGTTCTAAGAACTACCTTATAGTGGACAATACTTTGTACTACTGTGGGGTGGATTCCATTTTACAACATTGCTTGACTCGTGATGAGGCTAAGGTTGTGCTGAATGATTGCCACGAAGGGGCATGTGGCGGTCATTTATCTGGGATTTCTAAAGCTCAAAAGATTTTGAGAGCAGGTTACTTCTATCCATCGATCTTTAAAGATTGTGTTGATGCGGTCAAGAGGTGCCACCCTTGCCAGGTGTTCGCACGTAATATGCGCTCAAAACCTGCCTCGTTACATCCTATTATCACTGCCAGTCCCTTCGCTAAGTGGGGGCTCGATTTTATGGATTGCAACCCAGCTTCGGCTAGGGGGCACCATCACATTATAGTGGCTGTTGATTATTTCACAAAATGGGATGAGGCTATGCCTACAGTAAAATCCGACGGTGAGACATCCACTCACTTCATATTCAACCAAATCATTACTCAGTTTGGGATTCCGAAAGAGCTTGTCACTGACCATGGCTCTCACTTTCAGAACCGTATGATGGAAGAGTTGGAATCCAAGTTAGGGTATAAGCAAGAGCACTCCTCTTCTTATTAACCCCAAGCGAATGGACAGGTTGAAGTAGTGAATAAATCACTCAAGTCCATCCTCCATTGAACCATCGCACAAAGCAAGACGAATTGGCATACTATGTTATACCTTGCTTTGTGGGCATATCGAACCGCGGTTAAGACTGCCACTAGTTTTTCTCCATATTAGCTTGTACATGGAGTGGAGTCCATATTGTCAGTTGAATGGGAGATCCCTACGTTGAAGCTACTGTGGAACTCTTACCAGACACTTCACCTTTGGAGGAGCGTTTGGTTCACCTTGAGCAACTTGATGAGCAGCGTCGAGATTCCTTGCTGGCTCTAGAGGTTAATAAACGTCACGTTAAGGTCCAATACGATAATTCTGTCCATCCAAGAGTGTTTAGTGAAGGATACTTGGTCCTTTTGTGGGATCAATCGAAAGAACCCTTGGGGGCAGGGAAGTTTAATCCTATGTGGCGTGGTCCTTACGTGGTCAGACATGTATTAGAGAAGGGTGCCTATGAGTTGGTCGATTATGAGGGCACAGCTTTGGAAGAGCCTAGAAATGGGCTCTATCTCAAAAAATAATATGCATTATCTTTATCCAAGGCTGCTTGTTGTATATTATTTTATAGCTTTGCATAGTTAGGTATTTTTCTTATCATGATCAGGTTTGTGATTAGTTTTTGTTTCTTTTGGCAGATGTCAATGGAATCTTCCACCTACATAGGATTCACGGATGGTGCAAGCCATCACACTCAGCACTCAGCCTCTATTGCTTGGGTGATTTATACTCCTATGGGTCAAGTACTGTCTTCAGGAGGTGTATGTCTACAGCCATCTTCCAACAATGTTGCTGAATATAGCGCCGTCATTGAGCTTCTACGGGATGCCATTTCGCATGGAGTTCTATCTCTTGAGGTACGTCTTGATTCGGAGTTAGTAGTGTCACAGCTCAATGGTTTGTACCATGTTAGAGATCCGACGTTACTGAGAAGGTTCTTACATGTGATATTGTTAGAACGGCAATTTGACAATATAACATATATACACATTTCAAGAAATAATAATCAAGTTGCTGACTCATATGCTAAATACATGTTAGATTGGCATTTGTCTCATTCATATTAAATTAATCACAAACATTTTTACACATGTAAATAAATAAATCGATCACCATAAAAATTTTTATATATCAAAAATGTGGTAATACATAGTGTCATATACAAAAGTGGGGCTTCTAAAGCCACCATCATATAATACACGGTAGTACAAAACATATACACTCCCAAGTATCTAGTCCTATGGAGGAGGAGGGTTGTGATCATGGTACGTCACCACGGCTCTAGCTAGCCGTCGAAATAAATGCACCCATGCGCGTGGTACTCCCATCACCTGTCACTACATGGCCTCAGGCAAGTCCTCGACTTGCACCATGGGAACTAAATGAGTCAGTCTCACAAAGTTGGTATGGATGCTCTAGAGCATCCGCTTCGCATCCACATTGGTGATATCATCTCCTCTTCCCCTCCGTCTATGATGTGGGAAGGCCTCTGGTCGTCGTAGTCCCACATCTACACATGAATGGTAGATGTCACTATGTGTTGTCGCACAAAAACATGCCTTTTTGATTCCACATAATCAAGAAAATACGAAAAAAATTAAATAACTCAAAAATTTTAAAAAGAGTGAGAGTCGAGATTCGGTATCTATCTCTCCATATGCCGATCCTGGTGGCAATGACATGTCTGAATCCCCCCAGAAGTCTATCCCTCCATAGGGGTAGTCATCTATGGAAACTATCTATTGTCGCCACCATGGAAAGAAGTCAGATGGATATGGGTTGGCCACCCTACCACCCCCCAATCTGCGCATAGCATCTTCCCAACGTTGTTAGGCCAGATCTCGAACCCTGTGGAGAGGAACGTCCACTCTAGGGCTCAATCCTGGAACACGCTCGAAGAAAAACATGCTAAGAATGCTGCTGAACCCGAAGTTCCGTATCCTGCCTGCCTTACACTCACTGAGCTGGTGTTTCATGTTGCTCAGTAGTGTCATACTCCATTCATATATGGCCGGTCTCATACACTCCACCGCATAGAACATCAGTGGCTGCGAGGCCTGATGGAGTGATGCTAAGCCTGCTATCCTGCCTAGTGTCAGTAGTATGGCCTTTAGGCCTAGTACCTGTATAGCATTGATGGGGACTTGACTCCCCACCTTCTCCGTATCTGGGTAGCAGTACATAGCTATGTACTCATCGATAGTAATCCCAACACCTGACCCACCTCGGGAACAAAGGTTCACCACCTCCCCTCGTCTAGATAGACCTGTGATAAAGTATATGTATTCCACCTCTATGGTGAGAGACATCCCATCTATACGGAAGGACTCTAAGTCTGGATCCCAATAGTCTACCAGCATCTGTAGTAGTCTTGGTTTGGCCCTCAAACCACCAAGACACCAAAACTTGTAGATTCCGCAACCACGAAGAGCTTCTTGAGCCATTATGTCGGCCCTTACTGCTTCCTCTACTTCACCATGATCGCACTCTCTCCACTCTAGCACCATCCTGCAAGAAAAATTTGAAAATTTCCCATTAGTTTCTTATAAAATCACTTGCGTGGCCTCATACGCGACTGTTTTGCAAACAGCCACGTATGTACGCGGGTTTTAACCCCTTTTCCGCGTATAGCCAGCTCTATACGCGGAAAAAGCCTTGATATCCGCATGGGCTGCAGCGCACATATTGGGATGGCTTGAACACCTCATTTAACCATGAAAACTTACAAAAATTATATTAAAATGCAAGAGGAGAGCATGAGTAAATACCTGAAGGAAACGGTTGTGAATTCCGCTGGCTGGATCTCTTGGAATTTGCAGTTGAAAATCAGAGCTCCAATGGGTAAAAGTTTCAAATGATTTATATTTTTTACTATTTATAGAAAAAATTTCAAATATTTGAAATTTTTTACCCCCTTTCTATAGTTTCGACATTTTTTGACCATTTTGGACCATTTCTGACTTAATTTGTGATGTAGAAGACCTTTTTCAGTGTCGTTTCAGCCATTGGATTGACCCATTCATACTGATCTCAGGTATCATGTCTACACTAGCATATAGGTTAGGTTCACCACCGTTTGCATTTTGCATGACCTTATGACCATATCATCATGTGTTTAGGTACGAACCCACTCTATTATGTCATAGAACCTTCTTGCTGCTTTACAAGTGGCATGATATGAGTGGTAGAGCTTCACCTTACATGGGTACCCTAGTTAGTGCCTTATTTTCATTTGGTGCCCATGCCAACGTTTTCTCCTTTAGGGTGTGGGAGTCCGTTGTATACTATTGCCATGACATTTCGCAAGAGCCTCATACTCCTCTTGATCTTATGCTGGCCTATTTCCCTCCAGACTCCCCTATGTCAAGTTGTGAACGCATTATCATGAGCTTTTCCTGCCTTATTGAGCTTTATGCTGGCTCCCCTGACATTGCGTTTCAGCCATATAGCCCAAGCTTGTCTCATGTCTAGCCATGCAGAGCCATTTTTTATATCCTTCACAGCTTGATTTCCCTTTTTACCGAGAGGGGATTTTCCCCCGAGTGTCGATATCCTACACATGTATCCTTGCATTGAGCATAGGTATGTTCCACTGCTTGGAACTATTTTGTTTACCGTTATGACACTCGTCTCCTCCTAGTTTTGAACTATAAATCTAGTTTATTCTTTTTTCAAGCTTTTCAAATAACTGAAAAAGTCCAAAAAAAATTAAAAAACAAAAAATCCGGACAAGGAAAGATGTTATCTTTGGTAGTTGTCGAGTCATGTCGCCTTCAAACAGAGCACTGTATATCACATCCATTAGTTGGGTTATAGTTTGACTTTAGGAGCTGTACTCATTTATCTAAGTTTATCTCTACCGATTGGTTAAGCTTCCAGTCCCTATGGAGCCTCTATTGATGCCTCCTGTGTCACAAAGATGTCCTAGTTTGTATATCGAGTCTATGCTACCTTCATTCAGTCACCATATGCCATTGTGCTCTTGTTCGAAGAAAGTTGAAACCTGTGTCGGCCATTCCTCAGTTATCTTGACTTTGCATGTCATCCATTCCTGGTATAGTTACTGGTTCGTGCACCTTATGATCGAGTCCTTCCACATTATACATCTTTTTTGAGTACCTCATGTTGGCTGATGGGGGATGCCTTAATGCCCTCCTTCCAGCAGATTTCATCCCATTGACTTCAAATCATTTATTATGGGATTGGAATCTAGAGTCCTTTTGAGTGCCTTGAGACTTGCAGTCATCAGTGGCAGGTTCTCTCGCCATCGACAGTCTTTGGGAATACATCAATGTCCCCTGATCGATGGATCCTCTCAAGTGTTCGACCTCAACACATTTATTCACACTTGTTAGTTTGCACTCTAGTGCCTTGATTCCCATTTTCATTATCGGTGGGTAATCTCACGTCTGTTAACGGTATACATCAATGACCAGTAATCAGACGATGGACTACTATGTTCAACCTCAACACCTCTATTCACATAGTAGGACATGTACTCGTAGCGGTTTGTGTAGAATACTTTCCATCTTGGTGGCATCTCTTATATGCTACCTCCTTGATCGTGCCAGTGTTCATGAGATTTCAGCTCTCGTGACTTGATACTAGTATATGTCAGACATTTCCATCCACTATGGAGATCTTGATCTATTTTGTATCTTCATCCATTTTAGAGATCATGGTCCTTTGTATATATTCATCATGGAGATTCTTATCTATGTATATTGTACGTGGCGATGACCACATACATGATATCATGTATTATGCCTATTCCTGGCCATTGTACTCTTATGTATCTGGGACTGCTATATGCACTTGCAGTTGTATGCAGAGTTGTATTATTGTACTATGCTGATTAGGTGGTTGTTCTTCCATTTGGGATCCTTCATCACTCCATTTCTAGGATGGACTTATAATGTATTTCGGCCATCGTATGACCCCTCTGACCTCACGCATTAGGGGGCATCTGTTATAGTGGATTTCACCACTCTAGGTGAATCACACTTTATATGGACTTCCCGTGTCCCGCTAAAGACTCTTTAGACCCCATGGACCATTTTTTGTTCTTTGATGTTTCCTTAATCATTCCTAAAAACATATGAAAAATGATATACGCGGATTTTAAACCCATAACCGCGTACATACCCGAGTTTGACCCATATAACCACGTACATCGGGATGTGTGCATAATCCAAATCCTTTTGGAGTTTTCCTTCACATGGATCCGACTCATATGACTCCTAGCCTTCCATATGCCTTGATATCGCACGTATTCGACCTTTCATTATCCCTTTGAAAGCTATTTAAGGAACCCCTTGGTACATTGAAGGCAAGAAGTGAGAATTGAGAGCAAAGAAACTATAGTCCATTGTTGCTGGAACTTATACTTGAGTCTGCATCTCTTTGTACCTTGGAGCACTTTTTTGTTCTTCCCAAGCTTGCCTTTTGCTTGTGAGCTTGCTATAGAGAGATGGAGGATTGAAGTGGTGGAGGCCTAAGTGAGGGATTCAGTTTCTCTGGTTCGCACACGTGCCGTCAGAGGTTGTATCTATCTTGTAATCTCTAATTTATATTAATAGAAATATCTTTACCTGTCCAATGATGTGTATTTGAATGAATATTTTATCCATGGGAATATGTCAAATGCTTTTACATTATTGATTATATATGGTAGAATATATCTAACACCATGATATATAGTATGCTTGTATTGTTTACTTGTTGTTGAGGAAGTATTATATCAATTCAAGCTGAACATTGGAAAGCTCAATGGGGATCTACTTCAACCGTCTGGAATAAGGTACGAGGTCTGATCCTTTAGTGTTAGATGTTTTATTTCTATTGCATATTGGGAAAGATTGATTTCTGGAGTCAAAGATGTCTATTGTGGTACCCCAAGCCATAGGAATTTCTCTCCGTAATAGAATTGGCAACTCCGCTAGGGAAAGGGAGCCTAGGATGATGAGGTCTATGGACCACTCCCTGGTTCATATAGAGCCGCAACGCACATGTTGGGATGGCTTGAACACCTCATTTAACCATGAAAACTTACAAAAATTATATCAAAATGCAAGAGGAGAGCATCAGTAAATACCTGGAGGAAACGGTTGTGAATTCCGCCAGTTGGATCTCCTAAAATTTGCAGTTGAAATTCAAAGCTCCAATGGGTAAAAGTTTCAAAGGATTTATATTTTTTACTATTTATAGAAAAATTTTCAAATATTTGAAAATTTTTACCCCCTTTCTATAGTTTTGACATTTTCTGACCATTTTGGACCATTTCTGACTTAATTTTCGATGTAGAAAACCTTTTTTAGTGCCATTTCATCCATTCGATTGACCTGTTCGTACTGATCTCAGGTATCATGTATACACTAGCATATAGGTTAGGTTCACCACCATTTGCATTTTGCATGACCTTATGACCATATCATCATGTCCTTAGGTATGAACCCACTCTATTATGTCACGGAACCTTGTTGCTGCTTTAGAAGTGGCATGATATGAGTGGTAGAGCTTCACCTTACATGGGTACCCTAGTTAGCGCCTTATTTGCATTTGGTGCCCATGCCAACGTTTTCTCCTTTAGGGTGTGGGAGTCCATTGTATAGTATTGCCATGACCTTTTGCAAGAGCCTCATACTCCTCTTGGTCTTATGCTGGCCTATTTCCCTCTGGACTCCCCTATGTCAAGTTGTGAATGCATTATCATGAGCTTTTCCTGCCTGATTGAGCTTTATGCTGGCTCCCCTGACATTGCGTTTCAGCCATATAGCCCGAGCTTGTCTCATGTCTGGCCATGCAGATCCATTTTTTATATCCTTCGCAGCTTGATTTCCCTTTTTACCGGGAGGGGATTTTCTCTTGAGTGTCGATATCCTACACATGTATCCTTCCATTGAGCATAGGTATGTTCCACTGCTTGGAACTAGTTTGTTTTCCCTTATGACACTCATCTCCTCCTACTTTGTAACTATAAAGCTAGTTTATTCTTTTTTCAAGCTTTCCAAATAACTGAAAAAGTCCAAAAAAAATCAAAAAACCAAAAAGCCGGACAAGGAAAGATGTTATCTTTGGCAGCTGTCGAGTCGTGTCACCTTCGAACAGAGCATAGTAGATCACATCCATTGGTTGGGTTATAGTTTGAATTTAGGAGCTGTACTCATTTATCTGAGTTTTTCTCCACCGACTGGTTAAGCTTCCATTCCCTATGGAGCATATTTTGATGCCTCCTATGTCACAGAGATGTCCCAGTTTGTATATCGAGTCTATGCTTCCTTCATTCAATCACCATATGCCGGTATGCTCTTGTTCAAAGGAAGTTGGAACCTGTGTCGGCCATTCCTCAGTTATCTTGACTTTGCATGTCGGCCATTCCCGGTACAGTTACCGGTTCGTGCACCTTATGATTGAGTCCTTCCACATTATACAGCTTTGCTGAGTACCTCGTGTTGGATGATGGCGGATGCCTTAATGCCCTCCTTCCAGCGGATTTCATCCCATCGACTTCAGATCATTTATTCTGGGATTGGAATCTAGAGTCCTTTTGAGTGCCTTGAGACTTGCAGTCATTAGTGGCAGGTTCTCTCACCATCGAGAGTCTTTGGGAATACATAAATGTCCCCTGATCAATGGATCCTCTCAAGTGTTCGACCTCAACACATTTATTTACACTTGTTAGTTTGCACTCTAGTACCTTGATTCCCATTTTCATTATCGATGGGTAATCTCGCGTCTGTTAATGGTATACATCAATGACCAGTAATCAGACGATGGACTACTATGTTCGACCTCGACACCTCTATTCGCATAGTAGGACATGTACTCGTAGTGGTTTGTGTAGAAGACTTTCCAGATTGGTGGCATCTCTTATATGCTACCTCCTTGATCGTGCCAGTGTTCATGAGATTTCTACTCTCGTGACTTGATACCAATATATGTTAGACATTTCCAGCCACTATGGAGATCTTTATCTATTATGTATCTTCAGCCATTTTGGAGATCATGGTCCTTTGTATATCTTCATCATGGAGATTCTGATCTATGTATATTGTACGTGGCAATGACCACATATGTGATATCATGTATTATGCCTATTCATGGCCACTGTACTCTTATGTATTCAGGACTGCTATATGTACTTGCAGTTGTATGCAGAGTTGTATTATTGTACTATGCTGATTAGGTAGTTGGTCTTCCATTTGGGATCCTTCATCACTCCAGTTCTAGGATGGAATTATAATGTATTTCGGCCATCGTATGACCCCTCTGACCTCACACATTAGGGGGCATCTGTTATAGTGGATTTCACCACTCTAGGTGAATCACACTTTATATGGCCTTCCCCTGTCCCGCTACAGACTCTTTAGACCCCATGGACCATTTTTTGTCCTTCGATGTTTCCTTGATCATCCCTAAAAACATATGAAAAATGATATACGCAGCTTTTAAACCCATAACCACGTACATACTCGAGTTTGACCCATATAACCACGTACATCAGGATGTGTGCATAATCCAAATCCTTTTGGAGTTTTCCTTGACATGGATCCGACTCATACGAATCCTGGCCTTCCATATGCCTTGAGATCGCACGTATTCGACCTTTCATTATCCCTTTGAAAGCTATATAAGGAACCCCTTGGTACATTGAAGGCAAGAAGAGAGAATTGAGAGCAAAGAAACTATAGTCCATTGTTGACGAAACTTATACTTGAGTCTACATCCCTTTGTCCCTTGGAGCACTTTTTTGTTCTTCCCAAGCTTTCCTTTTGCTTGTGAGCTTGCTATCGAGATATGGAGGATTGAAGTTGTGGAGGCCCAAGTGGGGGATTCAGTTTCTTTGGTTCGCAGACGTGTCGTCAGAGGTTGTATCTATCTTGTAATCTCTGATTTATATTAATAGAAATATCTTTTCCTGTCCAATGATGTGTATTTGAATGAATATTTTATCCATGGGAATATGTCGAATGCTTTTACATTATTGATTATATATGCTAGAATAGATCTAACACCATGATATATAGTATGCTTGTATTGTTTACTTGTTGTTGAGGAAGTATTATATCAATTCAAGCTGAAGATTGGAAAGATCAACGGGGATATACTTCAACCATTTGGAATAAGGTACGAGGTCTGATCCTTTAGTGTTAGATGTTTTATTTCTATTGCATATTGGAAAATATTGATTTCTGGAGTCAAAGCTGTCTGTTGTGGTACTCCAAGCCATAGAAATTTATCTCCGTAACAGTCACGAAGAGAGATGGTGCATCCGAAACCAAGAAGCTTTCCATCGCCTTAGATGTTCTATACCGTCGAGGCATCGATACCATATTACGTCGTTTCCTCACCCATGACGAGGTTGAACAGGTCCTCAATGAATTTCATAGTGGAGCTTATAGTGGCCACCTCTTTGGTTTTATGACTTCTCAGAATATTCTATGTGCCAGCTATATTTGGCCTTCCATTTTTTCTAATTGCATCAAAGTATGCAAACACTGCAGCAGCTATCAACTCTTTGTCCCAAAAGCAAGGACTCCCCTATCCCCAATACACCCCATGGTCACAATTGATCCCTTCTACAAGTGGGCAATTTTTTTGATGACAATCACTCCTACCTCAGCTGATGAACATAAATACATTATCATGGCTGTTGATTACTTCACCAAATGGGCCGAGGCCATGTCCACATTCAATTGCAAAGCTCAAATGGAGGCATGATTTTTCTTCAACCACGTCATTTCATGTTTTGGTGTTCCCTAAGAGATCGTCTCAGACCACGGTAGCCATTTTGAATACGTTGTGTGGAGAGAGCTTTCAACCATGTTGAAGTTCAAACATCAGTACTCATCTTCCTACTACCCCTAGGGCAATGGCCAAGTTGAAGCAGTTAATAAAATCATCAAAACCATGCTCCAATGAATGGTAGGGAATCACAAAACTAACTGGCACCACAAGCTATTTTCCACCATATGGCCTTACCACACATCCATGAATACCACCACCAGCTTCACCCCATTCCATTTGGTACACGGCGTTGAATCGGTACTCTCCACAGAGTTCCAAGTCCCTTCACTCCGCCTCACCATAGAACTCCTTCCCAACACTTCTCCTCTAAAAAAATGCCTCCTCCTACTTGAAAAAACCAATGAGGACCGTCGTGCTGCTCTCCAAGCCATTGAAGAATCCAAAACCTAGTCGAAGTTACATTTTGACTCCCATGTCCACCCTTGCACCTTTAGCTAAGGTGATATGATCCCTTTTTATGACCAAGCCAACGATAAGTTAGGAAAAGGGAAGTACAAATCCATGTGGTACGGCACATACAATGTTCACCACTAGCTTGGAAATGGGTCATACATTCTTGTTGACTCTGATGGAAAACTCTTGAAGAACCCCCGCAATGTGTTCTACCTCAAGATATTTTATGCCTAACATCACCAAAATGAGTCACTTGTAGTATAGTTTTCTCTTTTTTTTTACACAGTTCTTGAAGCGAGTCTTACACTTTGCTTTCTCAATTTCTCCAGATGGATCCTACCTCACGTTGCTACACTAGATTTGTTGATGGAGTAAGAATATGGTCTCTAAATATTGCCTCGACTATGTGGGTTAACTATTCCCCGTCACATGAGTTGATCCACACTGACGGAATGTGTGTGGGAATCGCAACCAACAACCATCCTGAGTATGATGGTGTCATTGACCTCTTGGCTGTCTTCCTCTAGTTTGGTATCCATCACCTCGATGTCTTCTTAGACTCCCAGTTGCTTATCTCCCAGTTGAATAACTGCTACCGGGTATGCGATCCTTTCCTTTTTAGAAAATTCTTGTGCACTAAACAGTTAGTTAGAACTTTTGAATCCATTACATTCACACATGTTCTCAGAAACCTAAACAGTGTGGCATATCAAATGGCTAACAATATTCTAGAATGGCATTTTCATCATCGCATATAGGAAACATATAAAAATTGCATCATGCATCACCATATAATCATGCATACATGTGTAACATACCTCATCTAGAAATATTTTCATCATAAAAAAGACTCACATAAAAAACACAAAATTTCATCCACGTGCATCAAATATATATATATATATATATATATATATATATATATATATATATATATAGTTTCAAAGTGTTTAGTACAAAATGAGAATCCCCCAAAATATTTCTCAGCTGAATACACATATCAATACAAAAATCCTAGTCCACCATCGCACTAGAGGAAGCACCACCAACTGCTAGTCAGATTCGGAGCACTCCTTCTAGTCCTTCGACTCTGTCTCCTCCTATGAATCCTCCTTTTCCTCCTCCTCCTCCTAACTAGAGTCATCATCATCATCCATAGGCATGTCTCCCCGTGTAGTTGTTGACACATACTTAGTGGAAACAAAAATCCTGTTCATCAAAGGACTCCACTCATGGGGAGCATGGTAACATGAAGCGATAAGCTCATCATCCAGATGCTTCCAAACATCATCTATAACTTCTTCTAGTAGGTGCTCAACATGTTGTCGAAGCTTGTCCATAGTATTTCACTCCCTCCTCTGTCCCTGTGCGGGTGTATCTAGTCCAATCTGACATTGGTACCCTGCTGGTGGGCAAGGACCAACATATACACATGCACACAAGTATTTCATCAAACCATACACATAAACTAGATACCAATAATATAAGTACTCTATGTATGAATGTAAACACATAAATCATCATGTATACATACCATCTGCACCCCAGGACTAGCCTAAAGTTCGGGGCATCTCTGGGTCTCCCCAAAAATCCATCTCATCATATGGGTAGTCCTCAACGACTACTGGGATATGCCTCCACTGATCTAGCAGATCCTGAGTAAAAAAGAGACCCACCACACCGCGCCCCTCATGCACCATCATATCACACCATATGTGCATCCAAGTCTCTCAAGGACCACCATCCCACACTGCTAAGTGTGGTCGAAGGGTCAGAACTCTCTCAAAGAGGAAAGAGCAAAAAAAGGAAGCAAAGTAGAAGTCCCTACAAACCATATTGGCATGGTTCATCACATGTCGAACCACGGTCAAGTACATATTGGCCCATCCAAAATATGTGTCCACCATTTCACTCTCCACAATCTAGAGCTGCCCCCCGGATATCTTGTGGTTCCCAGACGAACCCAAGATCTGTAGCACCATCGCTGCAACTTCCCAAGTCGAAATACTCTCAATATTGATAAGCAAGATATATGACCCATGCACATACACAGAGGCATAACAGTGCCTCTCGTAGAGGTCATCCAAAGTCTCCCCATGTGATAGCTTTGGCACCATATTGCCAATCACTCCTAGCATCGGGAGCCTAGTTAGGAAGTACACATCCTACAACATAATCTCAAGATAACGAAGCACTCTCCCCCAACATCCCAAAAACTCAACAAGTCTCAAGTAGTAGTCACAAGGTCTTCATTAGAGGAACCTACATGTACTTGAGAAATCCACAATGGTAGTAGTGCATCCTACACACACACGGTTCTAAGAGCCTCCCTTCACAAGTCTTTTTAATCCTGCTCACTCCACAAGGATCGAGCCATCCTGCATAGTAACCAAATCCCTGTCATGTACAATGGTAAGAAAAAAACCCATCCAGGGGAAAATTTTATCCTTTTTAGCCAGAACCAGCAACCAAGTCGTGGCTTTTGGCCAAACAGGTGGAACTCCAAGTCGCGACTATCTCCTCACCAAAAGTGACTAGGTCACTTCTGTTCAGTTGAAATGAGTGATCTAGTCATGACTTCAGCCTCGAAAGGTGTGACCCGACCCAAAAAACCCTTTCATGGTGACCAAACCACTAAAAGAGACGTTTTTTCCATGTACTCTTACCTACAAGTCACGGATCAGAAAATCACTGATCAAAACGAAAAAAAATCAGGGAAAGAATTCTGGGGTCCTCCACTCCAACTCAGCACTGAACGGTAACAATAACACTTTTCATGTGTTCCCCCTTGTTTATAGGCCTCATTGGGTCTATTTTTCTTCCGAGAACTACAAATTCATCCAAAGTTCGTTTCAGATGTTATTCTCACCGATGATTTCAGTTTTTCATCCTCTATGTTTTGGTGAGACCCTTGTCTCACGTTTAACCCATGATTTTCTAGACCATTTTTGGGAAGTCACCCTGATTTGCATGCCTCCATGCGGGTCTTCCTATGTATGTCTTGGCATGTTCACGAGCCATCCGCTCCATCCATACTGCACAATTTATCACCTTTGACCACCATCCATCATCCTGCAAGGGGGAACCATTAGTGTTTTGTATTTACGCCCATCAGCCATGTTCACAACATAAGCTCAGTTCATATATCGAACACTTCCCCCTTTCTTGGTTGACCATGACGGACTTTCTATTAAGCTCTTTTCTATATCCTAAATGAATGAAAATAACGTCGAGCACACTTGCTTCCTTTCTCGCTCATTAAAGTATTTGAAAGGCTGTCTACATAGTCTCATTTATCTCCATTTGCAGACCATGCAGATTGCCATTACAAAAGGACCACCTCAACACACTCAAGCCAGGAATGTTTTCCTTTCCATCCTTTTATGATTTCTCAAGAATTGGGACCGAAATTTACGAAAAATCGCATCATGGGTTGTATTTAAGCTCTTTTCCAGCCTTCTCTTCAAGAACAAATTGTCGAGCAAACTTGGTTTCATTCACACTCGTAAAAGTATTTAAATGACCGTCTAGTCAATATAGGTTTAATCTTTTCTGGCTTGATTGGACTACCAATGGTAAATAAGTCTCCCATCCCCTAACAAGGGTGGGAAATCTCTCCTATGTACACTTTTATCCTTTTTCAAGCACAGGAGAATATCAATGAAAAAGAGACCCCACTGGACTCTTCTTCATGTTTTCAGACTCTCTAAAATTGAAAGCGCCATTGAGGATTTACTTTCTTGGGATCGCTAAAAATCCACAAGATCATGCCATAATGATGTCTTTAGACGCCACCCCATATACTACAGTTCGGCAACATTCCCCCATTCGGTATCCTTTGTTCAGAGTATTTTGCAATGAGTCTTCCTTGGATCCTCTGGATATCAAAATTATAAGTTACCTCCCCCCAAGTATTTCCTGTATGCATTTACATTCCCAGTATCACAACTATGATCCATCTCCAATAAGTTCATTTCTTTTGCTGCCAAGTCAGCCCTATTGTCATTACTCTGAACAAAGGAAGTGTGCATCTCCCATGATTCCCTACCCTTATTTCCCCAATCAATGTGTCAGTCACCTTTTTCGACATATTTGGGTATCCCCCTAGTGCTTCTAATCAAGGAAACATTATTGCCATGGCTAGTAACAGGTCTCCCTCTGTCAATGACAACATGTCTATTTCAGAGGATAAACCCGAAGGTCCCTCTATCTTTGTTTCATTAACCTTCTTGATGAGTCCCTTGGACCACTTTATAGGAGTCTGTAGTGCCTCTCCAGATGGTTGTATCTCACGTGCTCGACTTCAGCTACATCATCGCACCATTGATATTCATACAAGGTATTGATCAGTGCAGTATTTGGTCAAATACCTCGGTTTTCACCTGAATCTAGCACATTGGTGAGTGTATTAAGGGACCCAGACATGTTCATATCCCTTGTGATTTCTAGGTTGCATTGGAAATAGTGTTCAGAAGCCCCTAGAGTAGTGCTTCTATATAGATTCATGATTAATGCGGAATATTGTATCACAGAGACTCTAATTCTCCATAATTGATTCTCTACAGTTATGTAAGCTTCCAGGTCTAGTAGGTCATTAGTTGTGAAGATATCACATTCCATAATAATTCCATGGGTCCTACGTATCAGTTCTTCAGATTAGTATTGTATGTATCCTCTCATTGAGGCTAGCATTATGTAACAACAGTTGTATAGGATCGACTCATTCATTTTGGAGCCTTGGTCCCATTATTTATTCTTTTGACATTGTTACGAGCATGGGTATGCCCGCCTTATCCATATACATGTCACATATTATTTGTATCCCACCCATTGATGGGAACCACCATTAATACAAAACCAAAATCCACTGTGTCTCAAATGAGGAATCACCGCTTCTTTGCAGATATATCCATTATCCTAAAGATCCTATGATGTGTGTTAGCTATACGATGAGCTCCTTCCCTCACACATCAGGGGGAAATCTATTAACGCAAAAAATTGATCAACTAGCTGTACAAGGCATACACCACGTACAGACATCCATTTCCTAGCCTTTTTTCCCTCATTTTTGACCTCCACACATATGTTTTAACCTTATTCTCTCTAAAAATTCTCAAAAATATCAAAAAGGGCCTAAAAACCCCACAAAAGAGCTAAAAATCTCACAAAGGGGATAAAAACCCCAAAAGAGCTAAAAAATAACAAAAAATGGATTTGAACCCTAACTAGGGCCTAAAACCCTAAGTAGGGACTAAAACCCTAATTAGGGTCCAAAACCCTAAATGGGAGAAAAGGACAAAAAAAACTATAAATAAAGGGTGGAGGTCCCCATCACAACATGACTTATTCCTACTGTCATTATTATACTAGAATGAGTACCTTGAGAGACCATCATTCTCAAACTACTCATCCCATGTCACCAAACATTCCATTTGCCCCACTTGCTCCCATTCTTGTGTGTTGAGTCACCCTTCATACTACCGAAACCTATGGAGAAGCGGTATCATTCTGAGTCAAGGAAAGCTGGCCCCCTTTCAAGAAAATTGGAAGATTTAATAGTCTCATTGTTCTTTGTTTAGTTTTATAGATTTTTGTATTCATTTATTTTTGTTACTAACATTTGTTTGTATCTAGCTCTTCCATTGTGAACTCTACCCTTTCATCCCTTTGATGAAAGGGAGGTGCATTAGCACATAGTCAGGGTTTTTACCCAGCTATACATGTTACTATATGAACCATCAATTATACTTTTCATGAGTCAAAATTAATCTAGTAATGCAATTTCTCCATAAGCAATTTCTATGAAAGTTACGATACAAATGTTGCACATTGTTACAGTTAATTTTACCACACATGGTTGATCACATATTCATGACCTTCCCTGTCCCTCTGCATTTCTCTTTGGACCCCATGGACCAATATTATACTTTGATGTTTCTAATATCATCCCTAGAAACATATGTTTATCGCTGTATGTGACTTTTAACCCCATACTCACATATATACGCGGATATTGACCTCAAACCCATGTACATCAGGATATGTGCATAAGTCCAAATATTTTTGGAGTTTTCCTTGATGTGTGTATGAACCACTTGAATCTTATCCTTTCATATGCCTCTATATCACTTGGATTTGACCCTCCATTACCCCTTTCGAGTGCTATATAATGAACCCCTTAGATACATTGAAGAGGAGGAATTGAAGAGAAAGGAAACTATAGTCCATTGTTGCAGTAGCTTGCTTATACTGGAGTCTGCATCCCTTCATCCCTTTGGAGAACTTTGTGTTCTTCCCAAGATTTCCTTTGATTGTGAGCTTTCTATCGAGAGATGGAGGATTGAGGTGTTGGAGGACTCAGTTTCTTCGGTTCGTAGACGTGCCGATAGAGGTTGTCACTTGTGTAATCTCTAATTTGATTAATTGAAATATCTTTTCCTATCCATTTCATGTGCAATTGAATGAATATTGCATCCATGGATATGTTTAATTGTTTATACATTGATGATTATATATGCTAGATTATATATAACACCATATTACATAGTATGTTTGTCTTGTTTGTTGTTGTTGAGAGCTATTACTAATGCAAGCGGGATTGGAAAAACCTCAATGGGGATCTACTTCAATCGTCTGAAATAAGGTATGATTCAAGATCCTTTAGTGTTAGATGTTTGGTTTCTCTTGCATATTGGGAAGGTATTGATTTCTGTAGTATATTTGTCTATTGTGGTACACTCCAAGCTGTAGGAAGTTTCTCTCCGTAATAGAATTTGCGACCGTACAGGGGAGGTTCCTAGTTCTTTCTTTTTGGGGATTTTTCGGTATTAAATGTACTTGAATTGGTATGATTTCTTTGTTTCTGTGTCGGTTCTGGGGGCATATTTTCCCATTAGGGTCCTGAAGGGGTAAATTTTGTCTCAGCTTGTCTGTTTACCTTATTTTTCTCTCTTTTCCTTCTTGTACACGGGTTTAGCTTTCATAGTCGTGTATACACACAGGTTTTCCTGAAACAATCGTGAATGTATGGACGTTTACTGAGAACAGTCACATGTGCCTTGATTTTTTATTTTATTGGGAGGATTAAGTGTTTCTGGGTGATTTTGGATGATTGTTGAGTCTTATTGGATGCTTCTGGAGTTTGTTTAAACCCTTTGTTTCTAACCAGAGACTGTTTTTAATTTGATTTTTAGAAATGTTCTTGTCATTCATTTTCTACTTTTTTGTTTTGAGATTAGTGCATTAGGTCTCTTTTACCTTGATTCTTTGCTTGTTTACTGTTTGTGAGTGGTTTCAGAGTCTAAGGGTTTTAGAGTCATATTTTTGGCTTTTATATCTCATTTAATTCAAAAATACAAAAATATTTTGCTTTTTACATAGTTATGCATTGCTTGCATTTTGCATTAGCATGGTACTTACATTAGGTTTTCTTGGTGAATCTTAGTGATATTTTTATATAGGAATGCCTGCACTTACATTTGAAGGAAAATTTTTGCACTTCACGTAGTAGCATACCCTATTTTTGATTCTACTTAGCACATTTTCATTGATTGTTAGGTGTGCATTTTACATCATGTTGTGTCATAACACCATAAGTTGCACGACCATTACCCTTTGAGTATAACATCCAAATAAAATCAACGCTTAATAAAATGAATTACACTCTTTTCTTTTCTAGGGTGCATCAACAAGATTAGGTTTTAGGGTCTTGGAATAGTTCATTGTAAGTTAATTATCCAAGACCACTGAACAAAACAATTGGGTGTCTGTCTAGGTGAGAGTGTGAAACCCTTGGTATAATTAGTGTTTCTCAAGACATTCCTCTTACACAGGAGTTAAGCACAAGGTAGTGCATCCGATTGTGACTAGGATGACCCTTGGTTACTTTCTATTAGAAACAAAGATATTTCTAGGATTGTATTCGTATCTGGGGGCCTTTCAGGTATTGGCTGGTGCACCCCTAGGGTACCATTTGTGCTTTCAGGATTCATGCTTTGCTACCGTTCCCATACAATCAATCTCACCTATGACTGTCCTCCTGAGAATTGGTTATATTGAGGTGACCTTAGTTTCATTAACTAGGTTATCGAGGGGGTATTTGCAGAGGTTATTTTTCAGGTGTCCTGGCCAAGTAGGGTTCAAACGACATAGTCACTATATGTGTTGAAGCTGAGGGACACTATAATTGGTTACAAACCTCTGCTTGTTGTGTATGGGAGTCTCAAGCCTCTCTTAGGTAAGACAGACATGCTTCATTCGGGAGCTCACTTATCTTACCATTGGTTTGCTTGTTTTTTGGAATTATATTTTCTTAGGTGTATGCTTTATGCACGCTAGTCTGCTTAGGGTTACGTAGATATATCAAGTATCTTCTTTTTTAGTCATTATGGATGCGAGTGTGGATCCCTGTCATTCTCATCGTTTAGTAGGTCTTATTCCTTCTATGTCTCCTTCTCCCTTGGGAGAGAGAACCAGGTAGTCCGGGCGGGCTATTCATCACATTAATTCACACAAAGATATCGCCATGAGTCATCATGATCCTGAGGTACTAGAGCTTCCACCTTCCTCACCTCTAGTGGAGGAAGTTGATCCTTCAAGCACATATGGAAATCCGCCTGAGTCTGGTCTTGATGGGACTAGATCGTCACAGCATGATTTATCACAGTTTCCTGATTACATATCCTCCGACACCCAATATTGGCTATACTATTCGGGTGAAGAGACTTTCCATGAACCCACTAGAATTGGCCATATTAGATATCGCATGCCTAAAATTCTTGATCCCAGTCTGGAACCTTACGTCAAATTGGTTGGTGACCCTAGTACTACACCTGGGGGTACTTACATTCCTTTCCATGCAGAGAGGTTTGGTCATAGTAGTCACATTGTTCCATCCACTCTTGCAGTGGAAATTCCTTCACAAACACAACCCAGACCTAGCACTAGTGTTCCTCCTTGCGGACCTCAACCGAGACATGTGAATATTGGGGGTACAAGATACATTCCTTCACATATTCCATCATCTTCTCAACTTGTTCCTTTGAATGATTTTTTGATGCATCCTCTTCCTAAATATAGTGGTCATTCGAGCTAGAGTTTGGCTTCAAGCCATGTTCTTCCTACGACTGCTAACACTATAGTATCACAAAGGCAAGTGCCTCCTATTGTGTCAGTAGGCCATGTCCCTGATTCTGGATTGTCTCATGGAATACCTCATGGATCATCTCATGGTATAGCTCATGGAACACCTTATGGATCTTTCCCATGGACATTCTTATGGACTGCAGTATGGACAAAACTATCAACCATATGGGTATGGGTATCAAAAACCCGCTTACTCTTCTAATTATTGCTTTGTAGCACCTCACTGATAAAGGTACCCTGCATCACAATGCTTCCATGCAGCTCTTTATGGGTCAAATGGGAGGATGTTATTATCCCACTAGCCAATCCCATGGTGTGTATGGAAATCAACCTTATATGAATCAGTCCTACCAGGGAGCGTGGCATCGCTCGGCTCAACCTAGGATCCCTTTCCTTGCAACCTTGAACCTACCTAATTTATCGATATTGATGAATGATCCTATGTTTCATAATCTAAGATGGTCGGAAGTCCCTACCAAGCTCCCTTCGGACATTCCCAAGTTTGAAGGTAAGGCTGGTGAAGATCCTAGTGAGCATGTCATAAGCTTCCACCTTTGGTGCTCTTCTAATTCCTTAAACAATGATTCCATCTGTTTGAGGCTACTTCAACGCACCCTCATGGGTCCTGTGGGGAAATGGTATATAGAGTTACTAGGGGGGACCTATACTATGTTTCATGACCTTGCCATGACTTTTCTTAATCATTTCCAGCTACCCGTATGTTACTACGTTAGTACCGAACTCTTTTCAACCTTCTGGCAAGACAAAGCCATGCATATTTTGGATCATATTGAAGAGTGGCGAAGATGGAAATGATTAATTAAAATCTTTATACCTCTAGAGTTTCTTGGAGAGTGGTTCCTGAAGTCATTGTTACCTTACATTGTGAAGGATGTTTCTACATTCAGAGTTCAAAATGAGGACCAAGCTATTTTTAGGGCTCAAGAGTTGAATTTGATCTATGCTCAATTCAGACTCTTGTATGAAATTATCCTGAATGGGCCAAGATCCAATTTTGACCCCAAGATCAAACCTGGGCCACATGTCGATGGTATTGTTGGCTCCAAAAGTACCAAACCTGCAGACTCAGTTACAAAACAAGTGAGCCAATTATCGATTAACTAGCCTACATCGATACAAGCTATGGCTTCGTCTCAACCTACCCAATCGAAGAGTGTAATATTCATGCAATCGTCGAACCCAAAATGCAACCAACATCCTATAAGGAATAAAAAGAAAGGAAAAAATAATCGTAAGGGTCGGAATAAAAATTAAAATGGTAATAATAATGACAAGAACACGAATAATGCTGGGGGGGACAAGCATCCTAAGCGTAAGGTGAAGTTTCCTTGTAAGCTGTGTAAGGACAATCACCTCTCTCACATGTACCGTCATATGGAGGATGCCTTGAATTTCATAGCACAAGGCCCAGCTGTGTTTACTAATCCTTTACCTAATAATTAAAATATGAACTCGAGGACCATTGATCCTAGTTGTGCATCTGGTGGTACTCAAAACCCTCTGGAGGTCACTCCTGGTCACATCTTCATCAACTTGGTGAAAGCTACCAAGGTTGTGACATGTGCGAAATATTATGGTTCATCACAACCAGACCTTGGGAAAGAACCTGATCCACCCCAGAGCTCTTTGTGAATTGAAAAACCTACAGATAAACCTAAAGTTCTGCTTCGCATTCCTAAAGGACTCTTGAAGTGCTTGAGGCATAATCCTAATGCTCGAGCTTTGTAGAACTATTGAGTTGTCGAGGATTTGGGCTATACTCCTTATGCGATGTCCACATTAGAAGTACTTCAGACTTTTCCTTCGTAGAGAAATGCATTGCTATCTACTCTTGGGGTTAGTGATGATACCTCTTCTTCCATGATCAAATTTGAAACTCATGGAATCCAGCCTCACTTGCCTTACTATGTGTCTCTTTTGATTCATGTAGAGTGTCTCAACAACACCATCATGTGTACTGTCATTGATGAAGGTGTTGCCACTTCTGTGATGTCTTCATCTTGTTAGAAGGGTTTAGGTTCTCCCACGTTATCTGAATCTTCCAACATGTTGACTACTTTTGATGGCAGGTCATTTCAGCCGCATTAAATACTTCCTTCTATAGAGGTCCAATTGGGAGGGAAGACTATCACGATCGATGTCGAGGTGGTTTATGCGCCCATTGACTACAATCTTTTGTTGGGCGGGAACTGGATGTACAATATGCAAGTTGTAGCTTCTTCCCTATTTCGATTAGTTTGCTTTCCGTTTAATGGGAATATCATTACTATTGATAAAAGGTATTTCTAGAATCTGATTGTTAATGCATCATCGGGGTCTTCTATCCCGATTATCAACCATTCTCAACTAGCAACTAAGAATGTGGGGTTGGGTATGTATCCTTCTCTTATGGGAACTTCTAGTTGTTCTGCACCCATTCTTATGATTGGGTTTATTCTTGGTGGGGCTTCATCCTCGTCGAATTTAGTATCTTTTCACACTACTCATATGGGAGATCCTTGGATTCTTCCTTCACCAAGTACATTGAGTGTGTCTGTCGAGATAGACATGTCATTGCCTGCAACAATGGTGGTGTATCAAGCGAATCTTGATCATGTTGTAGAGCCTAGTCCTTCCTCTTCACGGATGGAGGAGGAGGACCCTTATGTGCTGTGTACATGCGAAGTAGAGTCATCTCACTCTCATGACTGCCTTTATGATGTTTTAATGTCAGACGAAACTATTCTTGAGGCCATGTTTGGGATTGAGAAACCTTGGGAATAGTTGCACCATAGATTGTATTTCCTTCCTAAGCTTGATGATTTAGAGTGTGATGACTTTAGGGATATTATTAGTGAGAAAATTGGTATCCCCGTGGTCCCATTAAGCTCTCTTGGTCATATGGATGAAGGGAACATGGCTAACCTGGTCTCTGTATCCATGTTTCATTAACCTTATTGATGAGTTCCTTGGACCACTTGAGAGGAGTCCTTAGTGCCTCTCCAGATGATTGTGTCTCACATGCTCTACTTCAGCTACATCATCACACCATTGAGATTCATACAGGGTATTGGTTAGTGCAGTATTTGGTCAAAGACCCCGATTGTCACCTGACTCTAGCACATTGGTGATTGTATTAAGGGACCAAGACATGTTCATATCCTTTGTGATTTCTAGGTTGCATTGGAAATAGTGTTAAGAAGGCCCCAGAGAAGTGCTTATGTATATATTCATGATTAATGCGGCATATTGTATCATAGAGACTTTGACTCTCCATCAGTGAGTCCCTATAGTTATGTAAACTTCCAGATCTAGTAGGTCATCAATTGTGAAGATATCACATTCCATAATAATTCCATGGGTCCTATGTATCAGTTATTCATATTAGTATTGTATTTATCCTCTCATTGAGGCTACCATTATGTAACAACATTTGTATAGGATCGACTCTTGCATTTTGGAGCCTTGGTCCCATTATTTTATATTTTGACATTGTTACGAGCATGGGTATGCCTGCCTCGTCCATATAAATGTCACATATTATTTGTATCTCACCCATTGATAGGAACCACCATTAATACAAAACCAAAATCCACTGTGTCTCAAATGAGGAAGCACTGCTTCTTTGCAGGTCTCTCCAATATCCTCAAGATCCTATGATATATGTCGGCCATACGATGAGCTCCATCCCTCACACATCAGGGGGAAATCTATTAACGCAAAACATTGCTCAACTAGCTCTACACAACATACACCACATACAAACATCCATTTCCTAACCTTTCTTCCCCCATTTTTGACCTCCACACATATGTTTTAACCTTATTCTCTCTAAAAAAATCTCAAAAATATTAAAAAGGGCCTAAAAACCCCACAAAAGAGCTAAAAATCTCACAAAGGGGCTAAAAACCCCAAAAGAGCTCAAAAATAACAAAAAAGGGCTTAAAACCCTAAGGAGGGCCTAAAACCCTAAGTAGGGACTAAAACCCTAACTAGGGTCCAAAACCCTAAATGAGAGAAACAGACAGCAAAAACTATAAATAAAGGTTGGAGGTCCCCATCACAACATGAATTATTCCTTCCGTCATTATTATACTAGAATGAGTACGTTGAGAGACCATTATTCTCAAACTACACATCCCAAGTCACCAAACATTCCATTTGCCCCACTTGCTCCCATTCTTGTGTGTTGAGTCACCCTTCATACTACTGAAACCTATGGAGAAGCAGTATCATTCTGAGTCAGGGCAAGGTGGCCCCCTTTCAAGTAAATTGGAAGATTTAACAGTCTCATTGTTCTTTGTTTAGTTTTATAGATTGTTTGTATTCATTTATTTTTGTTACTAATGTTTGTTTGTAACTAGCTCTTCCATTGTGAACTCTACCCTTTCGTCCCTTTGACGGAAGTGAGGTGCATTAACACATAGTTAGGGTTTTTACCCAGCTACACATGTTACTATCTAAATCATCAATTATACTTTTCATGTGTCAAAATTAATCTAGTAATGAAATTTCCCCATAAGTAATTTCCATGAAAGTTACGATACAAATGTTGCACATTGTTACAGTCGATTTTACCACACATGGTTGATCACATATTTGTGGGCTTCCCTGTCCCTCTATAGACTCTTTGGACCCCATGGACAAATATTATACTTTGATGTTTCCAAGATCATCACTAGAAACACGTGTTTATTGATGTACGTGGCTTTTAACCCCATACTCGTGTATATATGCGGATATTGACCTCAAACCTGCATACATCAGGATGTGTGCATAAGTCCAACTATTTTTGGAGATTTACTTGATGTGTGTCCAAACCAATTGAATCTTGGCCTTCCATATGCCTCGATATTGCTTAGATTTGACCCTCCATTACCCCTTTCGAGTGCTATATAAGGAACCCCTTAGATACATTGAAGAGGAGGAATTGAAGAGCAAGGAAACTATAGTCCATTGTTGCAGTAGCTTGCTTATACTTGAGTCTGCGTCCCTTTGTCCCTTTGGAGCACTTTGTGTTCTTCCCAAGCTTGCCTTTGCTTGTGAGCTTTCTATCCAGAGATGGAGGATTGAAGTGGTGGAGGCCCAGGTGGAGGACTCAGTTTCTCCGCTTCGTAGACATGCCGATAGAGGTTGTCACTTGTGTAATCTCTGATTTGATTAATAGAAATATCTTTTCCTATCCATTTCATGTGCAATTGAATGAATATTGAATCCATTGATATGTTTAATTGTTTATACATTGATTATTATATATGCTAGAGTAGATATAACACCATATTACATAGTATGCTTGTCTTGTTTGTTGTTGTTAAGATCTATTACTAGTGCAAGCGAGATTGGAAAAAGCTGAACGGGGATCTACTTCAACCGTCCAAAATAAGGCATGATTCGAGATCCTTTAGTGTTAGATTTTTGGTTTCTCTTGCATATTGGGAAGGTATTGATTTTTGCGGTATATCTATATATTGTGGTACACCCCAAGTCATAGGAAATTTCTCTCTATAATAGAATTGGCTACCATACAGGGGAGGTTCCAAATTCTTTCTTTTTGGGGATTTTTTAGTATTCAATGTACTTGAATTGCTCAGATTTCTCTGTTTCTGTGTCGAGTCTGGGGGCATGTCTTCCCAGTAGGGTCTTGAAGGAGTAAATTTGTGTTCAGATTGTCTATTTACCTTATTTTTCTCTATTTTTCTTCATGTATGTGGGTTTAGCTTTCACAGTCGCGTATACATGTGGGTTTCCTTGAACAGTTGCGAATGTACGCACGTTTACTGAGAACAGTCGCTTATGCCTTGATTTTTTTTCTTTATTGGGAGGAATAAGTGTTGCTGGGTGATTTTGGATTATTGTTGAGCCTTATTGGATGCTTCTGGAGTCTTTTTAAACCCTTTGTTTCTAACCAGAGACTGTTTTTAATTTGATTTTTAGAAATGTTGTTGTCATTCATTTTCTACTTTTTTGTTTTGAGATTGGTGCATTAGGTCTCTTTTACCTTGGTGCTTTTCTTGGTTACTCTTTGTGAGTGGTTTCAGAGTCTAAGGGTTGTAGAGTCATATCTTTTGGCTTTTATATCTCATTTAATTCAAAAATACAAAAATATTTTGCTTTTTGCATAGTTATGCATTGCTTGCATTTTGCATTAGCATGGTACTTGCATTAGGTTTGCTTGGTGAATCTTAGTCATATTTTCATATAGGAATGACTGCACTTACATTTGAAGGAAAATTTTCGCACTTCACATAGTAGCATACCCTGTTTTTCTTTCTACTCAGTGCATTTTCATTGATTATTAGGTGTGCATTTTACTTCATGTTGTGTCATAACACCATAAGTTGCACGACCATTACCCTTTGAGTATAATAGCCAAATAAAATTAACGCTTAATAAAATGAATTACACTCTTTTCTTTTGTAGGGTGCATCAACAATATTAGGTTTTAGGGTCTTGGAATAGTTCATTGTAAGTTAATTTTCCAAGACCACTAAACAAAACAATTGGTGTCTATCCAAGTGAGAGTGTGAAACCCTTGGTATAATTAGTGTTTCTTAGGACGCTCCTCTTACACAAGAGTTAAGCATGAGGCAGTGCATGCGATTGTGACTAGGATGACCCCTGGTTACTTTTTGTGAGAAACAGAGATATTTCTAGGATTGTATTTATATCTGAGGGCCTTTGAGGTATTGGCTGGTGCACCCCTAGGGTACCAGTTGTGCTTTTAGGACTCAGGCTTTGCTACCCTTCCCATATGATCAATCCCTCCTGTGACTATCCTCCTAATCATTGGTTATATTGAGGTGACCTTAGTTGCCTTAGCTAGGTTATCGAGGGGGTATTTGTAGATGTTATTCTATAGGTGTCCTGGCCAAGTAGGGTTCAGATGGAAAAGTCACTATATGCATTGAAGTTGAGGGCCACTATAATTGGTTACAAACCTATGCTTGTTGTGTATGGGAGTCTCATCCCTCTCCTAGGTGAGACATACATGCTTCATTCGGGAGCTCACTTATCTTACCCTTGGTTTTCTTGTTGTTTGGATTTAGATTTTCTTAGGCGTATGCTCTATGCACGCTAGTCTGCTTAGGGTAGGTAGATATATCAAGTCTTTTCTTTTTGAGTCATTATGGTTCCGAGTGTGGCTCCACGTCATTCTCGTCGTTTAGTAGGTATTATGCCTTCTACATGTCCTTCTCCCTTGGGAGAGAGAACTAGGCAATCCAAGAAAACTAGTCATCACATTGATTCACACAGAGATCTCCCCATGAGTCATCATGAGCCTAAGGTCCCAGAAGTTCCTCCTTCCTTTCCTCCAGTGGAGGAAGTTTGTCCTTCAAGGACATATGGAAATCTTCCTGAGTCTGGTCTTGATGGGACTAGACAGTCACAACATTATCTATCACAGTTTCCTGATTACATTAGCTTTGACCCCCGATATTGGTTATACTATTCGGGTGAAGAGAATTTCCATGAACCCACTAGCACTGGTCACATTAGATATAGCATGCTTGATATTCTTGATCCTGATCTTGAACCTCATGTCGAACCAGTCGGTGACTCTGGTAATGCGCCTGGGGGTATTTCCATTCCTTTCCATGCGGAGAGGTTTGGTCATAGTAGTCACATTGTGCCATATACTCTTGCGGTGGAAATTCCTTCACAAACACAACCCAAACCTAGCATTAGTGTTCCTCCTCGGGGCCCTCAACTGAGACATGTGAATATTGGGGGTACAAGATACATTCCTTCACATATTCCATCATCTTATCAACCTGTTTCTTTGAATGATTTTTTTTGCATCCTCTTCCTAACTCTAGTGGTCCTTCACGTCGGAGTTTGACTTCAAGCCATGTTCTTCCTGTGACTACTAACACTATAGTATTACAAATCCAAGTGCCTCCTATTGTGTCAGTAGGTCATGCCCCTGTTTCTATATTGTCTCATGGAATACCTCATGGATCATCTCATGGTCCAGCTCATGGAGCTCCCCATATAGCTAACTATGGACCATCTCATGGAACATTTCATGGGACACATTATGGATCTTTCCCATGGACATTCTTATGGACAGCAGTATGGAAAAAACTATCAATCGTATGGGTATGGGTATCAACAACCCGCTTACTCTTCTAATTATGGCTTTGTAACACCTCATTGATAAAGGTACTCTGCATCACAATGCTTCCATGTAGCCCTTCATGGATCAAATGGGAGGAAATTATTATCCCACTAGCCAAGCCCATGGTGTGTATGGAAATCAACCTTATATGAATAAGTCCTACCAGGGAGCGTGGCATCGAATGGCTCAACCTAGGCTCCCTTTCCTTGCGACCTTGAACCTACCTAATTTGTCGATATTGATGAATGATCATGTGTTTCATAATCTGATATGGCCAGTAGTCCCTACAAAGATCCCTTCAAACATTCCCAAGTTTGAAGGTAAGGTTGATGAAGATCGTAGTGAGTATGTCATAACCTTCCACCTTTGGTGCTCTTCTAATTCCTTACACGACGATTCCATATGTTTGAGGCTATTTCAATGCACCCTCACTGGTCCTACGGAGAAATGGTATATATATTTACCAGGGCGACCTATACTACATTTGATGACCTTGCCATGACTTTTCTTAATCATTTCCAACTACCCGTATGTTACGACGTCAGTACCGAACTCTTGTCAACCTTCCGGCAAGACAAAGCCATGAATATTTCAGATCATATTCAAGAGTGGTGTAGATGGAAATGATTAATTAAAACCTTTATACCTCCAGAGTTTCTTCAAGAGTGGTTCCTCAAGTCATTGTCACCTTACATCACGAAGGATGTTTTTAAATCCGGAGTTCAAAATGAGGACCAAGCTATTTTTAGGGCTCAAGAGTTGGATTTGATCTATGCTCAATTTTTACTCTTGCATGAAATTATCCCGAATTATCCAAGATCCAATTTCAACCCCAAGATCAAACCTGGGCCACATGATGATGGTATTGTTGGCTCCAAAAGTACCAAACCTGCAGACTCGATTACGAAACAAGTGAACCAATTATCAATTAACTAGCCTGCATTGGGACAAGCTATGGCTTTATCTCAACCTACCCAATTGGCGAGTGTACTCTTCGTGCAAATGTCGAACCCAAAAGGAAACCAAAATCCTGGAAGGAATAAAAAGAAAGGAAAAAATAATAATAAGGGTGGGAATAAAAATCAAAATGGTAATAAGAATGACAAGAACATGAATAATGTTGGGGGGGACAAGAATCCTAAGCATAAGGTGAAGTTTCCTTGTAAGCTGTGTAAGAACGATCACCTCTCTCACTTGTGCCCTTGTATAGAGGATGACTTGAAGTTCATAGCACAAGGCCCAGCTGTGTTTACTAATCCTTTACCTAATAATCAAAATATGAACTTGAGGACCATTGGTCATGGTTGTGCATTTGGTGGAACTCAAAACTTGTTGGAGGTCGCTCCTGGTTACGGTTTCATCAACATGGTGAAAGCTACCAAGGTTGTGACACATGAAAAATATTATGGTTCATCACAACCAGACCTTGGAAAAGAATCTGATCCACCTGAGATATCTTTGCGAATTGAGAAACCTACAGATAAACCTGAAGTTTCGCTTCGCATTCCTAAGGGATTCTTGAAGTGCTCGAGGCATAATCCTAATACTCAAGCTACCTAGAACTATTCAGTTGTCGAGGATTTGGGCCAGACTCCTTATGTGATGTTTGCATTAGAAGTACTTTAGACTTGTCCTTCGTGGAGAAATGCATTGCTATCTACTCTTGGGGTTACTAATGATACCTCTTCTTCCATTATCAAATTTGAAACTCACGGAATCCAGCCTCGCTTTCCTTACTACGTGTCTCTTTTGATTCATGTAGAGTGTCTTAACAACACCATCATGCATATTGTAATTGATGAAGGCATTTCCGCTTTCATGATGTCTTTGTCTTGTTGGAATGGTTTAGGTTCTTCCACGTTGTCTGAATCTGCCAACATGTTAACTACTTTTGATGGCAAGTCATTTCAGCCACACAATATAATTCCTTCTATAGATGTCCAATTGGGAGGGAAGACTGTCGTGGTTGAGGTTGAGGTGGTTGATGCGCCCATTAAATACAATATTTTGTTGGGTAGGAACTGGATGTACAATATGCAAGATGTAGCTTCTTCCCTATTTTGATTAGTTTGATTTCTGTTTAATGGGAAGAACATTACTATTGATAAAAAGTATTTCCAGAATCCAACTGTTAATGCATCATTCGGGTCTTCGATCCCGATTATCAATCATTCTCAACCGACAACTAAGAATGTGGGGGTGGATATGTATCCTTCTCTTATGCGAACGTCTAGTTGTCCTGCGCCCGTTCTTATGATTGGGTCTAGTATTCATGGGGCTTCATCCTTGTTGAATTCGGTATCTTTTCACACTAATATGGGAGATCCTTGGATTCTTCCTTTTCCAAGTACTTCGAGTGTGCCTGTCGAGACAGATGTGTCATTTCCTGCAACAATGGTGGCATATCAAGCGAATCTTGATCATGATGTAGAGCCTAGTCCTTCCTCTTCGTGGACGGAGGAGGAGGACCCTTATTTGCTACGTGCATGCGAAGTAGATTCATCTCACTCTCTTGGATACCTTTATGATTTTTTAATGTCATATGAAGCTATTCTTGAGGCCATGTCTGGGATTGAGCAACCTTGGGAAGAGTTGCACCATAGATTGTATTTCCTTCCTAAGCTTGATCGTTTAGAGTGTGATGAATTTAGGGATATTATTAGCGATAAAATTTGTATCCCCGTGGTCCCATTAAGCTCTCTTGGTCATATGGATGAAGGGAACATGGCTAACCTATCACCAATGATTCCTATCAATATTTCTTGTGATCCTACTAAGATTGAGAATGCCTACATTGGGGCGGGTTGTCCCCTCGATGAGCTCAAAGAGTATACTGAGTTGTTTAAGGAATTTCATGATATTCCTGCTTGATCATACAAAGAAATGCTAGGTATAGACCCTTGTATTGTCAAACATGAAATTGAAACCTATCCGGATGCAAAACCAGTTCGACAGAATTTGTGCATCGTGAATCCTAGAAAAGCACATGCAATTAAAGCTGAGATAGAGAAACTACTCAAAGCTGGTTTTATCCATCCCACTCTCTTGAAAGAGTGGGTTTAAAATCCTGTTCCAGTGGATAAGAAGCAGGGAGCAATCTGAATATGCATTGATTTCCTTGATTTAAATCGAGCCTATCCTAAAGATAATTTCCCTACACCGTTATTGATCAAATTTTGGATGAGTGTGTGGGAAGTGAGGTATTTTATTTTATGGATGGATTTTCTAGATACAATCAGATACAAATTAATCCTGAGGATCAACACAAGACCACATTTATTTGTCCTTGGGGAACTTTTTCATATCGAAAAATTCCCTTCAGCCTTAAAAACGTCAGAGCTGCATTTCAGCGAGCCATGACCTTAATCTTTCATGATCTTAAAATGATTATTGAATCATATTTGGATGATCTCGTTGCTCACTCTTTTTGAGAGTGCGTCATCCTTACCATTTGCGATTAGTGTTCGAAAGAGGTCGTCATTATCAAGTTTTTTTAAACCCTCATAAGTGCATCTTTTTCATGACAGTTGGTCATTTACTAGGATTCATTGTGTCCAAGGATGGTATTAGAGTCGATCCCTTGAAGGTTCAGGCAATACTTCAATTGTCTCTCCTGCGTAACATTCAACACCTTCAATGTTTACAAGGTATGGAGAACTTCTTGTGGAGGTTCATGGTCAATTTTGTGAATTTGACTAAAGGATTCATGCATCTATTAAAGAAGGACACCCCTTTTTATTGGGATGAGCAAGCTGAGGAGTCTTTTGATGCTCTTAAGCAAGCCTTAGCAATGACCCCCATGATTAGTCGACCAGAATATAGCCATGATTTCTTGATTTATGTGGATGCATCTGATCAAGAGATGATTGCTATGGTATTGGTTCAAGAGGATGAGGAGCTCCATAAGCATGTCATATATTATTTGAGCCGAAAAATTATTGATGTGGAAATTATCTATTCCCATGTGGAGAATCTAGCCTTAGCCACTGTTCATGTGGTTTAGCGTTTGAGACATTACATTCTTCTTCTCCAAACTTTGGCTGTAGCTCACATCAATCCATTTCAGTTCGTCCCCACTAGAAGGATGATTGGGGGAAAATATAATAAGTGGATTGTGATTTTGCAAGAGTTTGATCTTGAGTTCGTTTCGACAAAATCGAAGAAATCATTAATCTTTGTTGAGCTCATATCAGATTTCCCAAATTTGGAGGAAGAGGAGGTTTATGAGGATTCATTTGTGGATGAGAATATATTTCTCATCTCAACTATGGACCCTTGGTACAGAGATATAATTGTGTATTTTCAAACATTGAAGGTCCCCACTCACCTCTCATGGGATGAGAAACGATGACTATGTCACGTAGCAAAGAACTACCTCATAGTGGATGATACTTTGTACTGCCGTGGGGTGGATTCCATTTTACATCATTGTTTAACTCATGATGAGGTTGAGGTCGTGCTTAATGATTTCCATGGAGGGGTGTGTGGTGGTCATTTATCTGGGCTTTCTGTAGCCCAAACGATCTTAAGAACAGGTTATTTTTGGCCGTCTATCTTTAAGGATTACGTTAATGCAGTAAATAAGTGCCACACTTGCCAGGTGTTTGCATGTAATATGTGCTCGCATCCTACCCCTTTGCATCCTATTGTCACCATCGGTCCCTTCACCAAGTGGGGGATTGATTTTATGGATTGCAACCTAGCTTCAACTAAGGGGCACCATCATATTATTGTGGTTGTTTAACTCATGATGAGGCTAAGGTCATGCTTAATGATTGCCATGAAGGGGTGTGTGGTGGTCATTTATCTGGGCTTTCTGTAGCCCAAAAAATCTTAAGAGCAGGTTATTTTTTCCCGTCTATCTTTAAGGATTGTGTTAATGTGTTCAAGAAGTGCCACCTTTTCCAGGTGTTTGCATGTAATATGCGCTCGCATCCTTCCCCTTTGCATCCTATTGTCACCATCAGTCCCTTCACCAAGTGGGGGATTGATTTTATGGATTGCAACCCAGCTTCGGCTAGGGGGCACCATCATATTATTGTGGTTGTTGATTACTTCAAAAAATGGGCAAAGGCTATGCCTATAGTTAAATCTGATGGTGAGACAGTCGCGCATCTCATATTTAAACAAATTATCACCCGGTTTGGCATTCTGAAAGAGCTTGTCACTGACCATGGTAGGCACTTTCAAAACAAAATGATAGAAGAGTTGGATTCCAAGTTAGGGTAAAGCAAGAGCACTCCTCTTCTTATTACCCTCAAGCGAATGGACAGGTTGAAGTAGTGAACAAGTCACTTAAGTCTATTCTCCAACAAACCATCGCACAAAGCAAGAATAATTGGCATATCATGTTGGATCATGTTTTGTGGGCATATAGAACCGTAGTTAAGACTGCCACCAGTTTTTCTCCCTATTAGCTTGTGCATGGGATGGAGTTAGTTTTACTGGTTGAATGTGAAATCCATTCTTTGAAGCTAGCTATGGAGCTTTTACCAGACACTTCCGCATTGGAAGAGCATTTGGTACACTTAGAGAAGCTTGATGAACATCGCTGAGATGCCTTAGTGGGTCTAGAGGTTAACAAGCATCAAGTTAATGTCCAATACGATAAGTCTGTTTATCCTAGGAGGTTTAGTGAATGTTACTTAGGTCCTTTTGTGGGATCAAGCTAAGGAACCCTTGGGGGCAGGAAAGTTTAATCCCATGTGGAATGGTCCTTATGTGGTTAAACATGTCCTAGAGAAATGCACCTATGAGCATGTTTATTATGAAGGGATAGCCTTGGCAGAGCCTAGAAATTGGCTCTATCTCAAAAAATACTATGCATGACCTTTAGCCAGGGCCGATTTTTGTATATTATTGTAAATTTTTGCATTGCATAGTTAGGTTTTCTTATGGTGATCGGGTTTTTTTATTAGCTTTCGTTTGTTATGGCAGATGTCGATGGAATCTTCCATTTACATAGGATTCGTTGATGGTGCCAGCGGCCACACTCAAAACTCTGCTTCGACTGCTTGGGTGATCTATACTCCTACGGGTCAAGTATTTTCTTCAGGAGGCATATGTTTATGACTTTCATCAAACAATATTGCTGAATATAGTGTCGTTATTGAGTTATTGCATGATGCCATTTCACATGGTGTTCATTCTCTTGAGGTGCGTTTTGATTCATAGTTAGTGGTTTCACAACTTGATCACTTGTATCGTATTAGGGATCTGACATTATTACAAAGATTCTTATGTGTTAGGTTGCTAGAACAGAAATTTGAGAGTATAACATACATCCATGTTCCAAGAATTTTTAATCAAGTTGTTGATTCATATGCTAACTATGTGTTAGATTGGCATTTGTTTCACAGACCATAAGCATATCACAAACACATTTTACACACATGTAAACAAAATAAAAATTTATCATCATAAAAAAAAATTCATTAAGTTCAAAAAGTGGCATCATAATACATAAGTGTCATACACAAAATTGGGGCTTCCAAGCCACCAAAATATACTACATGGTCATACAAAAATGTATACACTCAGGTCTCTAAGCCTGAGGTGGAGGAGGGTGTTGATCATGATTGCACACTATGGCTCTAGCTAGCCAACGAAACAATCGAAACCATGCTCATGGTACTCCAACCACTTGGTCTTGCATGGCCTCAAGAAATTCCTCGACTTCTGCCATGCGTACTCTATGTGTCAATCGAACAAAGCTCGTGTGAATAATTTGGAGCATTCACACCGATGATCTCATCACCTCTTCCCCTCCGTCGATGATGAGGAAAGCCATCTGGCTGTCGTGGTCCTACATCTACATATACACAATAGATTGACTATGTGTCATCACACCAAAAACATGTCTTTTGATTTCATATATAAAAAAAACACAAAAAAATTAAATAATTCAAAAGTGAAAAGTGGGTTTGGGATTCTTTACCTATGTATCCATAAGCTTCTCCTGGTGGTAGGGGCATGTCTGGATCACCATGGAAGTCTATCCCTACATAGGGATATTCATCTATGGTGATCAGTTGTCTCCGCCACCATGGAAAGAACTCTGCTATGTAGGGGTTAGCCACCCTTCCACCTCCCAGTCTATGCATGACATTATCCTAGCACCGCTGAGCTAGATCCCAGAATCCATGTGGAGAAATGTCTACCCTAGGGCTTAGCCCTAATAGCTGCTCAAAGAATAATGTGCTTAGTATGCTTCCAAACCCGAAGTTCCTCACCCGACCCATCTTGCAGTCACTGAGCTTCTGTTTCATGTTACTCAGTAATGTAGTACTCCAGTCATATATTGTAGGTCACATACACTCTATCGCACAAAACATCATTGGTCATGAGGCCTGGTGGAGTGAATCCAAACCTGCAATCCTACCTAAGGCCAAAAGTATGGCTTTTAGCCCCAGAAACTTAATAGAGTTTGTCAGGATTTGACTCCAAACCTTCTCAGTATTCGGAAGACAGTACACAGCTATGTACTCATCGGTGGTCAATCCGCCACCTGGCCCACGGGATCGAAGGTTCACCACCTCCCATCATCTAGACAAACATGTGATGAAATATATGTCCTCAACCTCAATGCTGAGTGAGATCCCATATATCTGAAATGTTTCAGACTCTAGATCCCATTAGTCTACCAGCAGCTGGAGTAGTCTTGGTTAGGCCCTTAAGCTACCAAGTCACCAAAACTTGTATAAGCCACATGCTTGTAATGCTTGTTAGGCCATGAGATTAGCTTGAACAGATTCCTCAACATCACCATGTTCTCTCTCCCCCCACTCTAGTACCATCCTGCACAAAAAATCAAGTTGTTGATCATGATTTTCCCATTAAATCCTTGTTCGCAGCCCTATACGCGATTGTTTCCAAAACAACCATGGTACACGGGTTTCGGGGCATTTTTCACGTATGGTGAGCCCCATATGCGAAAAAAATCCTATTTTTTACATTGGATGAAATGCCCAAGTTGGGATGGCCCAAAAAAATAATTTGACCATAGAAATTAAAAAAAATTATATCAAAATGCAAGAGAGGGGAAGCGAATCTACCTGGATCAAATGGGGAGGGATTCCGTCAGACGATGCTCCTAGAATTCGCTTCTAAAGTTCTGAGCTCAAATGCACTATGCTAGGTAAAAATTCAAAATGGTATGAAAATTTTTAAATTTTCACTATTTATAGAAAAATTTTGAAATTTTTACCCACTTTCTATAGTTTTTTACTGTTCCTAACCATTTTGAACCGTTGAAACTAATTTGATGTTGTAGGAGCCTGTTTTGAGTGTGGTTTGATCGCGGCATTGACCCATTCATGCCTATTTTAGGTATTATGTCTAAACTGACATTTAGGTTAGGTTTCACATTCATTTTCACTTTGCATAACCTTATGACCTTTTCATATTAACCCTAGGTACAAACACATTTTATCTTGTCAAGGAACCTTCTTGTTTCTTTTAGAAGTGACATGTTGTGAATGGTAGAGCTTTTCCATACATGGGTACCCTAGTTAGATTCTATTTTGCATTTGGTTCCCATGACGAAATTTCACCTTTAGGGTGTGGGAGTCCTTTATATAGTACCTCCATGACTTCAAGCAAGAGCTTCATACTCCTATTGAACTTTATGCTAGCCTTTCCCCCTAACTCCCTTGTATATTTCAAGTTGTGATTGCATTATCATGAGATTTTCTTGCCTTATTGAGCTATATGTCGGCTTCCCTAACTTTTATTATCAGCCATATATCCTGAGCTTATCCCATGTCAATCTAGGCAAATCCTTGTTACATATCTTTTGCAGCTTGATACCCCATTTTTTACCGAGAGGGGACCTTCCCCCGAGTGTCATTATCCTGCACATGTTTCCTTGCATTGAGCATAGGTATGTTCCGCTGCTTGGAACTAGCTTGTTTGACCCCTGAAACTCGTCTCCTCCTAGATTTGTAACTATAAAACACTTTTATTCTTTCTCAATCTTTTCAAAATATCTAAAAAAAGTCCAAAAAAATGAAAAAACCAAAAAGACGAATAGGAAAAGATGTTATATTTGGAAGAAGTTGAGTTGTGTCTCCTTCGAATAGAGAACTGTATATCACATCTGTTGGTTGGGTTATTAGTTTGACTTTAGGAGTTGTACTCGTTACTCTGAGTTTATCTCCACCGATTGGTTAAGCTTCCAGTCCCTATGGAACCTCTATTGATGCCTCGTGTGTCATAAAGATGTCCCAGTTTTCATATCGATTCCATGTTGCATACCTTTAGTCACCATTTGCATTTATACTCTTGTTCAAAAGAAGTTGAATCCTGAGTCGACCATTCCTCAATTGTATTGACTTTGCATGTCGGCCATTCTTGGTACTGTTAATGGTTCGTGCACATCTTGTTCGAGTCCTTACACATTATACAACATTGCTGAGTACCTCATGTTGGTTGATGGGGGATGCCTTAATTCCCTCCTTCCAGCGGATTCCATCCCATCGACTTCAGATCATTTATTCTGGGATAGGATTCTAGAGTCATTTGAGTACCTTGAGACTTACAGTCATCGGTGGTAGGATCTCTCGCCATCGACAGTTTTGGGAATACATCAATGTCCCCTGACATGTAGGACATGTACTCATAGCGGTTTGTGTAGAATACTTTCCATATTGGTGGCATTCCACATATGATACCTCCTTGATCGTGCCAGTATTCATGATATTTCAGCTCTCGTGATTTGATTCCAATGTCTGTCAGATATCTTCAGTCATTATGGAGATTTTAATCCATCGTATATCTTCAACCATCATGGAGATATTGATCCATTTGATATCTTCATCGTGACGATTCTAATCTATTATATATTCTACGTGGCGATGACCACACATGTCACATTTTGTACATCATGCCTATTCATGGCCAATGTACTCTTATGTATTCGAGACTGCTATATGTATTTGCAGTCATATGCAAAGATTGATTATTGTACTATACTGATGGATGGTTGGTTCTTCCACCTCATTCTTTATAACTCCACTCCTCGGATGGATTTATAATGTATTTCGGCCATCATGTTACCCCTCTGACCTCACACATTAGGGGGCATCTGTTATAGCTGATTTTACCACACCTGGTTGATCACATATTCATGGCCTTCCCTGTCCCTCTGTAGACACTTTGGACCCCATGGACCAATATTATACTTTTATGTTTCCAAGATCATCTCTAGAAACACCTTTTTATTGTTGTACGTGACTTTTAACCCCATACTCGTGGATATTGACCTCAAACCTGCATACATCAGAATGTGTGCATAAGTCCAAATATTTTTGCAGTTTTCCTTGATGTGTGTCCGAACCACTTGACTCTTGGCCTACCATATGCCTCGATATCGCTCGGATTTGACCCTGTATTACCCCTTTGGAGTGCTATATAAGGAACCCCTTGGATACATTCAAGAGGAGAAATTGAACAGAAAGGAAACTATAGTCCATTGTTGTCGTAGCTTGCTTATACTTGAGTCTACATCCCTTTGTCCCTTTGGAGCACTTTTTGTTCTTCCTAAGCTTTATTTTTCTTGTGATCTTTCTATCAAGAGATGGAGGATTGAGGTGGTGGAGGCCCAGGTGGAGGACTTCGTTTCTCCAGTTCGTAGACGTGCCGACAAATGTTGTTACTTGTGTAATATCTTATTTGATTAATAGAAATATCTTTTCCTATCCATTTCATGTGCAATTAAATGAATATTGAATCCATGGATATGTTTAATTGTTTATACATTGATGACTATATGTGCTAGAGTAGATCTAACACCATATTACATAGCATGCTTGTCTTGTTTGTTGTTGTTGAGAGCTATTACTAGTGCAAGAGGGATTGGAAAAAGCTCAACGGGGATCTACTTAAACCGTCCAGAATAAGTTATGATTCAAGATCCTTTAGTGTTAGATGTTTGGTTTCTCTTGCATATTGGGAAGGGATTGATTTTTGCGGTCTATTTGTCTGTTGTGATACACCCCAAGCCATAGGAATTTCCTCTCCATAACACACATCATAATCAATTTGCAGAGATTAATAACCATGAATAATGATATAAATTTATGTCTCATATTCATCCACATAATCTTTACTTAAATTTGGGAGGGTTGTACTTGAATTGGAGATCCAAATCGGCCTCCACCCCTGGAGGAATTAAACCTCATTTTCCTAGGAAATTTGCACTTTTTCTCCTTATCCCAAAACCAAGTTGCATAATCCTAAATTCGAATACAAAATGATCATAGGTCATATTGGAATGTTATAATACTCTTCATATCCTTTCATTTGAAATTCTATATCATTTCGAGTCTTTTGAAAACCCCTAGAGTCTTGACTAGTTGTTATAATTGATTTTACCACACTTGGTTGATCACATATTTATGGCCTTCCCTGTCCCTTTGGAACCCATGGACCTATATTATACTTTGATGTTCCAATATTATCCCCAAAAATCACCTATTTATATCTATACGTGAATGTTAAAGCCATACTCGCGTGTATACGCAACTTTTGAGCTCAAACCCATGTATATCGGGAGGTGTACATAAAGACAAATATTTTGGAGTTTTCCTCATAGGGGTCCAGATAACTTGACTCTTGTCCTTCCATATGCCTTGAGAACGCCCAGAATAGACCCTCCATTTCCTCTTTGGAGTGCTATATATTGAGCCTCTTGGATACATTGAAGGAGGAGAAATTGAAGAGTAAGGAAACTATAGTCCATTGTTGCCTCATTTGCTTATGCTTAAGTCTGTATCCCTTTGTCCAATTGGAGTACATAGTGTTTCTCTTCCCAAGATTTACTTTTATTTATGATATTTCCATTGAGATAAGGAGGATTGAAGTGGTGGAGGGCTAGTTGGAGAACTTGGTTTCTTTGATTCACAGAAGTGCTAACAGAGTTTGTCACTATTGTATCTCTAATTTATTAATAGAAATCTATTTTCCTGTCCAATACATGTGCATTTTAAATATGAATATTGAATCCATGGATGTATTTATTTGCATACACATGATTTATTATATATGATAGAGTATCTCTAACACATTATTATATATCATTATTGTCTTGTTTGATAATGTTGAGAGCAAATTGTTAATGCAAGTGTGATTGGAAAATCTCAACAGGGATCTACTCCAACCATCTGGAACAAGGTACGATTCATATCCCTTAGTGTTAGACATTTTTATTTCTCTTTCATATTGGAAAGGATTTATTTTTGGTGTCATACTGTCTGTTGTGGTATCCCCAAGCCATAGGAAGCTTCTCTCTATAATAAAATAGGCGACTCCACTGGGAAGGTTCCTTGTTTTTTCTTTGGGGATTGGGTGCACAATGTGCTTGACTTGCTCTTTGTTTCTCCCCATTTCTATGTCACATTTAGTAGTATGTTTATCCATTGATACTCCCCTAGATTAGTTTGACCCTTGTATTTGTTTTTACCACTTTATTCTCTATATACGCAGGTTTTTAGCTAAAAGTCACGTACATACGCAGGTTTTTGGCCAAAAGTCACATATACACGCAGGATTTTGGCCAAAATCCATGTATACATGCAGGTTTTTGGCCAAAATTTGCATAAATACGATGTTGTTCTTTAAACAGTCACGTACATCCTCCCTTTTTTGGTTGAGTTTGATGTGGGAAGTTGTTGGGTGGGTTGTGAGTGTGGCATTAGAGGAAATTTGGGGTCTAAAATGGGACTTATAAGAAAACATGCCAAAATAAGTTTTTGTGAGTTGGAATTCAAGAACCAATAGAATTTCAATAAAATAAGTCAACCATAATGGTTGAATTGACATATTTGACATTAAAAAAACTACTTTTTGTATTTTCAACATATCTCATTGTGTTTTTACTCAAATTTCAATCGGGAGAGCTCGTTGGATGCGGAATTTGATTCCGCATCCAATGAGTACCCACAATGAATACTTTTGACAGACCCCTCTACCCCAAAAACAAGAAATACCTGAAAAACATGATGATGACAACATCATCACGTTTTTTCAGGTATTTCTTGTTTTTGTGGGAGCGGCGTCCATCAAAAGTATGCAGTGTGGGTACTCATTGGATGCAGAATCAAATTCCGCATCCAACAAGCTCTCTCGATCGAAATTTGAGTAAAAACATAGGGAGATATGTCGAAAATACGAACACAAAAAGTAGTTTTTTTCTTTCTTCCTCCAAAATTAATCAATATTATTTTATTATTTTAACTATTATTTTATTATTTTCCTTAGGAGGCCCATTTTAGTCCCCAAAATTCCTCTAATGCTAGGTCTTCCTGGGTACTGATGTTGTTTGTTGGCTGCTTCTTTTGTGACTAGACACCGCTTTTTCATTGATTTTTGTTTGAAAGAAGTTCTAGTCATTTATCTCCTTTTTTGTGTTGCCATTAGTGCATTACTATTTCAGTCTCGGTGTCTTGCTCGGCTTTTGTTTTCTACTTGGTACAGAGAATGTGTTGGAATATATTAAACCCACTCATAACTTAGGATAAAATAATCAATCATTATTTGATTAATTATTCACCCACAAGCTTAATTAGTTGGCATCCACTTGCACCTTAAAGTCAATACATGCAATCTATATCCTAGGAATGATTTATTTCCAATTTTGGGTTGACTTTGACCACCTTTTTACCATCCAGAATTAGTATACAGGACTTTACAGCAGATTCTACTTTATTCTACTTTTTCTGTTTTTCCTGCTTTTATATGGATAAGATAAAAGCTAGTCAACTAGGAAACTCAGAGCTTTTGTTTCCAACCCATCCTCCATTATTTTTTCTCCATTTTCTAGGATTAGCATGTTATTTCCATCTCCTTGAAAACTCACTCATTCTTTTTCCAACTCATGAGGTTCTTGATAGATTTGGTAAGTGCTTTAGCCACATATGGGGGTTTGCTATATTTTGGTAAGTCATCCTTTTTGAACTTTATGATTTGTTTCCATACAATTAGATTTTAATATGAGGGATGTACTATTTATGTACACTATTATTCATAATTATTCAATGGAAGGATATACACCAATATTCATCTCTTCATTCATGTGATTCAGTCTCTTTTCTTCTCTCTATTTTCCTGTGTATGCTTGTGAGAATTCTTAGTAGCAAGATCTATTTCCTGTGCTTCTTCTTAGCATCATTTCACATAGCATTGATCTATTATTTCTACATGGTATTATAGCAGCAAGGTTGATAAAGTTCTACAGAGTTGAGGAGCACATAAAGTTCTCCTATCCCTCTCTGAAGAAGAGCTTGTCTAGCTTACAATATTTTCTCCTAGTTTGTTTTGTAGGTTGCATAGATTTTATTCTTGAGCACATAAATTCAGAAATATGGATTCTTCATCAGCTATAGTTCTTACCTCCTTCAACTACCACGAATGGAAAGCCAAAATCTCCATTCTATTGCGTAGTAGAGGATTATACAGAGTTACACTAGCTTTGGAGAATGAGCCCAATGCTGTGATTGAGAAAGATAAGTGGCATAATAGGTTGGATGAAGCCTATGGATTACTTTGCCTCTCTATTTCTCCTAATATACTCTTTCATATATATGGTTAGACCACTCTAAACCAAGCATGGACTCAATTGGAGTCTCTCTTTGGAGTTCAAGATGAGCTAAGAGCGCATCAATTGGAGATTGAGTTATTCTCACTGAGTCCAAGCAATTTTGAATCTCTTGAGGGTTTCTTCACCAAGTTCAAGTCACTTGTTCTAATTCTAAAGAAATGTGGGATTGAGAAAGTAGATGATCAATTAATCCTTTCCATTCTTTCAAAATCGGGTCCTGATTACTCAGTTTTTGTGTCTACCTTTCATGCAACTAGGCTTGTTGTTCCTAAGTGGAAAATGCCTTCTTTAAATTCTTTTCTTGATTCACTAACAAAGGAGCAAGATAAATTGATCCATATGGGTGTCCTTAATTATTCAAAGGGCAAGGATCATGCTCTCTTGGTTCAAGGAAGCAAGAAATTCAAATCAAAAGAGAAGCAAATTGTGAAGAAGCCAAAGTCAGAAATTGAAGATGAAGATTCATATGAAGATTTAATGAAGAAAGTTAAGAAGAAAGGGAGCACATCCAAGTGTTCTTATTGCAGAAAGGGTTTTCATTCAGAGAAGAAGTGTTTCAATAAGAATATGGACATCATGTCTCATCTTCTTAAGAAGCACAAGATCGAAGTTCCAAATGAACTAGAGAAGCCTGTTGATTCCTCAGAACAATGTCATACTGCGCAGTTCCAAGGTGATATAATTTATGATTTGAGTGCCAGAGTTCTCTCCTTTTATCGTATATCTGATATAGATTTATTCTCTGATATATCAGAATCATAAAAATCAGAACCTTTCTTTGATGATCCTCCTCTCAGTCTACTAGATTCATCTCCCAAAAATTGTGATTTTTCACTAGATATTGACTTACCTTTGAGCAGCTCTTCCGCATAAACTTGTATATGTGATTTAGAAGATTGTTTGTAGGCTGATATGAATGTCATGACACATATAATAACACCATCCATACCTCTGAATAATTCAAAGACTATACAAATCCCAAGATCACTAGTTGATTCCTCATTGGTCTCTTATGCAGTGATATTTATCTTACATGGTTTGAATTCTTTCCTATCTTTCATTGGCTGGTTATCCATGTCCTTAGTCATATTTGGACTGATATTAAACATGTTTGGAGCTGTTCTAAACACTTATGGTTCAGATCTTAATCCCATCCATCATTCAGATTTTTACACCTATCCGTTTTCCCTAGTTGTTCATAATTTTCCTAGTCTAGCCCTATATCCTCATGGAGCCACTGAAGCCTTTGTCTTTGCTGTTCCATATGCTAATGTTTCTGAAATATCATATTTTTATCAGCCTCATATCAGATCTATATAGGTGCTACAGCATATTGGAATATTTATATGTGATTCACATCACAATTTTGCAGCTATTCAAGGAATTGGGTGTGAAATAAATTGCCTTATTTTTTGTACTCTTTGGGAAGGAGTATGCACAGATCTCTTTTCCATTTCAGATTATGTTTGTAGATCAAGGTTTGACAGAAGAAATAAGCATTCAAATAATGCTCCTACTTCATCATATGATGATATACAAAGAGACTCTCCTCTTCCTTCTTGTAGGTTCTACACTCCAGCACATGATCATGGAGTTCATGATTTCTTCAACAAGTCTTCCATCCAAAAGTAGTTCACTCAGCTGATTCAAGTGAAGATAAGGAAATTTTGAAGACATATTATTTCAAATTGTGTGCCTTGTCCTATCTTGAGGCAGGATTTTCCCCATGTGGTTTTGCCTCTTTCCTCACTTTTCTGGACATAATAATTGTTACCTTGTTTCCGGGCCCTATATGCATCTATATTTTTTGTCATACCATCATAAAGTCAGACTTATAGGGGGGTGTTGGAATATATTAAACCCACTCACAACTTAGGATAAAATAATTAATCATTATTTGATTAATTATTCACCCACTAGCTTAATTAGTTGGCATCCACTTGCACCTTAAAGTCAACGCATGCCATCTATATCCTAGGAATGATTTATTTCCAATTTTGGGTTGATCTTGACCACCTTTTTACCATCCAGAATTAGTATATAGGACTTTACAGCAGATTCTGCTTTTTTTGTTTTTCCTGCTTTTCTATGGATAAGATAAAAGCTAGTCAACTAGGAAACTGGGAGCTTTTGTTTCCAACCCATCCTCCATTAGTTTTTCTCCATTTTATAGGATTAGCATGTTGTTTCCATCTCCTTGACAACTCACTCATGATTTTTCCAACTCGTGAGGTCCTTGATATATTTGGTAAGTGCTTTAGCCACCTATGGGGGTTTGCTATATTTTGGTAAGTCAGCCTTTTTGAGATTTATGAGTTGTTTCCATACAATTCGATTTTCCTATCAGGGATGTACTATTTATGTACACTATTATTCATAATTATTCAATCGAAGGATTCACACCAATATTCATCTCTTCATTCATGTGATTCAGTCTCTTTTCTTCTCTCTATTTTCCTGTGTGTGCTTGTGAGAATTCTTAGTAGAAAGATCTATTTCCTATGCTTCTTCTTAGCATCATTGCACATAGAATTGATCTATTATTTCTATAGAATGAGAGTTTTAATGAATTTTATTGCATTTTCAAAATAATTATATAGTTTCATTCTTGCATATTACATATGGATTTAAGGAGGTACTTGCATTGGATTTCTTGGATGCGAGTTGTGTTTAGGCTTTCATATAGGAAGGATTGCATTGGAATTTGGAAAGGAATTAATTTTTTTGCATCTCATATAGTGGCATACCTCGTTTTCTCATCTAAACAAAATTGCACTTGGCATTGTTTTGTTAGGTGTGCACATTTATTTAACTGTTGAGTCATAATATTATTGGTTGCATGTCCATTTACCTTTTATTAATCATGGCCATTAAAATCAATGCTTAATTAAAATGAATTACACAATTTTGTTTGATAGGGTTCATCAACAAGATTAGGTTTTAGAGTCTTGGAATAATTCATTGTGAGTCAATTCTCCAAGACTACTAAACAAAACAAGTAGGTGTCTGTCCAAGTGAGAGAGAGAAATTCTTGGTATAATTAGTGTTTCTCAAGAGGCTCCTCTTACATGGGAGTTAAGCACGAGGCAGTGTACACGATTGTGGTTGGGATAGCCCCTGACTACTTTTTGTGTGTGCTAGAGAAATTTCCAGGATCGTATTCGTATCTGGGGAATTTTGAGGTACCAGTTGGTGCTTTTGAGCTTCAGGATTTTCTACCCTGCCCATATGGTTGATCCCATTTGTGATTGTTCGACTGAGCATTGGTTATATTTGGGTTGCCTTAGTTTGCTTACCTAGGTATCGTAGGAGGTACTTACAAAGGTTATTCTGTGAGTGTCCTCGCCAAGTAGAAGTTGAACACCACAGTATCTTTATGTGTTGAAGCTAAGGGATACTATAATTGGTTACATACCTCCCCTTGTAGTGTATAGGAGTCTCAATACTCTCCTAGGCGAGACATACCTACTCCATTCGGGAGCTCACTTATCCTCCCATGGGCTTGCTTTCATTTTGGTTGTATATTTTCTTAGGAGTATTCTCTTTGTGCACTATTTGGATTCAGGGAGCACGGTTACTTGAGTATATTTATGTTCTCTTGAGTTTGGAACCTTTTATGTTCTGCATGCCTGATATCACTACTAGTATATCGTCACCCACTCCAGGTCCTAGTGTAGACATTAGTGTTGGAAGGGGGGGGCACCACGACCCCTTATCTTGCTCATAGATTTGGGAGTGGTCATATTCCATCCTATACTCCATTTGTGGAGGATTTTCACTCACTTCGTCCGGTATTAACACTATTTTTCACCCTCACGGGGGTGGTAGTAGATACGTGAATGTTGGGTCTACACCTTACATTTCTTCTTATGTCCCATTGTCCACTACATTGTTTTCTTTGAATTTGGTTGTCATGATCAATCCTCCCTATACCCTATAGTTTGGAATCTTTATTGATTGCTTCTAGTTGTTTTTGAATAATATTGTTGTCATGTAAAGTCCCATTTTTGTACACTCTCTCAAAGGCTTTGACCCATTCGTGCCCATGACAGCTATAATTTCGAACTTCCATATAGGTTAGGACTCCATATCCACTTACATTATGCATTTCCTTATGACCATTTTATCTTGACCTTAGGTATGAACCCATTCCATAATGTCATGCAACCTTCATGTTGTTGTTAGAAGTGATATTATGTGAATGGTAGAGCCTTCCTATACATGGGTGCCCTATTTAGATCCTATTTTGCATTCGGTATCCATGCTTCGATTTGTTCTTTACGTTTGGGGAGTCCCTTTTTAGTCCTGCCATGTCCTTGAGCAAGAGCTTCATACTCTTCTTGAACTTTATGTTCGCCATTCCCCATAGGTACTCCCTTGTATATCAAGTTGTAAATGCATTTCATGAGCTTTTCTTGCCTTATTGAGCTTTATTTTGACTCCCTGCTTCAGATTTATAATCCATGTAGCTCGAGCTTGTCTCATTTCTATCCAAGCAGATCCTTTTTAAATATCCTTTGCAGCTTGATCACCCCTTTACCAGGAGCAGACCTTCCCCTGAGTGTTGTTATCATGCACATGCTTCCTTACATTGAACATAGGTATGTTCCATTGCTTGGAACTAGTTTTCTTGCCCTTGACACTTGTCTCCTCCTAGATATGTACAACAAATCACTTTTATTCTTTTTCAAGCTTTTCAAAATATCTGAAAATTTCCACAAAAAAAATAAAAAAACATAAAAATCCAGATGAGAAATGATATTATCTTTGGCAGTAATCAAGTCATGTCACCTTTTAACATATCACTGTATATCACATCCACTGGTTGGGTTGTTAGTTTGACTTTATGAGTTGTACTTGTTACTCTAAGTTTATCTCCACCGAGTGTTTGTGCTTCCAATCCCCATGGAGCCTCTTCCGGTGCCTCCTGTGTCACATAGATGTCCCAGTTTTCATATCGATTCCATGCTGCCTACCTTTAGTCGCCACTTTCCTTATGCTCTTATTCAAAGGAAGTTGAAGCCTGATTTGACCATTCCTAAGTTATCTTGAATTTTCATGTTAGCCATTCCTGGTACTCTTACTCGTTCATGCACATCTTGTTCTAGTTCTTCAACATTATACAGCATTGTTGAGTACCTCGTGTTGGTTTATGGGGGATGACTTAATTCCCTCTTTCCAGAGGATTCCATTACATCGACTTTAGATCATTTATTCTGGAATAGGAGTCTAGAGTCCCTTGAGTGCCTTAGGACTTACAATAATCAGTGGTAGGTTCTCTTTCCATCAACAAATTTGGGAATAAATCAATGTCCCCTAATCGATGGAGTCTTTTAAGTGTTCGACCTCAACACATCTATTCACACTTATTATATTCCACTATGTACCTTGATTCCCATTTTCATTATGAATGGTTTATCTTGTGTCTATCAATGGTATACATCAATGACCGGTAATGAGATGATGGACTACCACGTTCGACCTCAACACCTTTATTGACATGGTAGGACATGTATTCATAACGATTTGTGTTGAAGACCTTCCAATGTGGTGGAATTCCATATATGCTACTTCCTTGATCATGCCAATATTCATGAGATTTCAGCTCTCGTGACTTGATTCCAATTTATATTAGATATCTTCATCCACTATGGATATATTTATCCATTGTATATTGTATGTGGAAATGACCAGACATGAAATTTGTATATCATGCCTATTCATGGCCATTCTACTCTTATGTATACGGAACTGCTATATGTATTTGCAGTCACATGCAGAGATTGATCATTGTATTGTACTGATGAGTGGCTAGTTCTTCCACCTAGGTCTTCATTACTCCACTTTTGGGATGGATTATATAATGTATTTCGACCATCATGTCATTAGAGGAATTTTGGGGTCTAAAATGGGCCTCCTAAGGAAAATAATAAAATAATAGTTAAAATAATAAAATAATAGTTAAAATAATAAAATAATATTGATTAATTTTGGAGGAAGAAAGAAAAAAACTACTTTTTGTGTTCGTATTTTCGACATATCTCCCTGTGTTTTTACTCAAATTTCGATCGGGAGAGCTCGTTGGATGTGGAATTTGATTCCGCATCCAACGAGTACCCACACTGCATACTTTTGATCGACCCCGCTACCCCAAAAACAAGAAATACCTAAAAAAACGTGATGAACATCTTCATCACGTTTTTTTAGGTATTTCTTGTTTTTGGGGTAGCGGGGTCCATCAAAAGTATGCAGTGTGGGTACTCGTTGGATGCGGAATCAAATTCCACATCCAATGAGCTCTCCTGATCGAAATTTGAGTAAAAACACAATGAGATATGTTGAAAATACGAACAAAAAAAGTAGTTTTTTTTAATGATAAATATGTCAATTCAACCATTATGGTTGACTTATTTTATTGAAATTCTATTGGTTCTTGAATTCCAACTCACAAAAACTTATTTTGGCACGTTTTCTTATAAGGCCCATTTTAGACCCCAAATTTCCTCTAATGTACCCCTCTAACCTCACACATTAGGGGGCATCTATTATAGATGATTTTACCACTCTTGGTTGATTACATATTTATGGCCTTCCCTATCCCTATGCAGACTCTTTGGACCCCATGGACCTATATTATGCTTTTATGTTCCAATATTATCCCCAAAAATCACCTTTTTATACATATACACGACTTTTAAAGCCATTCTCGCCTGTATATGCAACGTTTGAGCTCAAACCCGCGTACATCGAGAAGTGTGCATGAAGACAAATATTTCTGGAGTTTTCCTCATAGGGGTCTGAATAACTTGACTATTGGCCTTCCATATGACTTGAGAACACTCAGACTTGACCCTCCATTTCCCCTTTGGAGTTCTATATATTGATCCTATTGGATACATTGAAGGAGGATAAATTGAAGAGTAAGAAAACTATAGTCCATTGTTGCCTCGTTTTCTTATGCTTGAGTCCACATCCCTTTGTCCCATTGGAGCACATAGTGCTGATCTTACCAAGATTTCCATTAAGAGATGGAGGATCGAAGTGGTGGAGGCCCAAGTGGAGGACTTGGTTTCTCCAGCTTGCAGAAGTGCCGACATAGTTTGTCACTATTGTATCTCTGATTTATTAATAGAAATATATTTTCCTATCCAATACGTGTGTATTTTAAATACGAATATTGAATCCATGGATGTATTTATTTTCTTATACATGATTGATTATACATGCTATATTATCTCTAACACATTATTATATGTCATGCTTGTCTTTTTTGCTGTTGTTGAGAGAAAATTGTGAATGCAAGTGTGATTGGAAAAGCTCAACAGGGATCTACTCCAACAGTCTGAAACAAGCTATGATTCATATTCCTTAGTGTTAGAAATTTTTATTGTTCTTGATTATTGGAAAGGATTCATTTCTAGTTTCATACTGTTTGTTGTGGTACCCCCAAGCCATAGGAATTTTCTCTCTATAATACTAGTAAATATCGAAATTTCCCAAATTGCACTTTTCTCCAAAATTTCAAGTAGGGAAATTATGTTGGTATCATAGAATGGTATTGGAACCTATTGAATTTATCTATTTATGTTTCCTAATGATTATTTTCCTCCATTAGATATTGATACTAAAGATATTTTTAGTCGAAAAGAAGAAGGTGAAGAAGTCAGTTATGCTTTAGTGGTGATTAAGGATAAACTAGGAATAGAAGTTATGGATGAGAATGAGGAATTTAAGAAACTCGTGAATTCATATTTTCATTATATTACCAATCAAATTATGCAAGGGTTTTAATTTATGGATAGCCAACTTGGGGTAAGATGGCAGTAGGGGATAGTAGTAGTTCATATCATGAAGAGAAGAAGACCTATGGGGAAGCTATTTCCTTGAAGAATGGACCTCACAATAGGCCCCATGAATTCAAGAATCATACAAGACCTACAAATATTAAGTTTTTAGAGTCTAAAGAGAACCTTGACACTCCTTATGGCATGAAGGAAGTAGTAGATAAGTGGCCGAAACTAATTGAATAATTTAAGAAAATTGTACCTTTCAACCATTTCTTCAAGATATCTAGCAAGCTCAAGTCTGGAGGAAATGGGCGTAGGATTCCATTTCTAAATTAGAAATTGAAATATAACTTAGGAAAGGTAAATCAACCTTCCTTTTGTGGCTATTCCCAATTGTATGCTAGTGCTTAGATACAAAAACTATATGTGTATTTCCAGTTGAATCCTATGGTTTAATAGGATGCATTGAAAATGGCCATTCTACATTTTGAGGGAGAAGCCAATGATTGGTGGTTCTATGGTCTTAAGACTTTGTTACATGATCTACTTTCATCCTATGATAATTTTTCCAATGCATTAGTGGAGATATTTTATAGGAAAGATCATGAACTTCCTTTCAAATAATCGGCACAATTAAAGAAATATAGGACCCCTGAAGCCCATATTTTGGAATTTCAAAATATCTTAGTGGTGGTTTATTATATCTCTATGGATCGGTTGGTTATCCTATACACTAAGTGGTTGGAAGAACCTTTGAAAGGGCTAGTGAAATCCTACAATACAACTACATTGAATGATCCATAAACTTGACAAGAGATTTACAAAATGTGCTACCAGGGGTAGGGTATCCCCCTAATCCTAATTTTCATTCCAAATTCAAAGAAGGGAGGAAACCATGGAAAAGGGACTCTTTTTGAAGGCAAATAAGGAGGTACCAAGCAGAGAAGAACTCCAGAGGAATAAATTGTGCTTCACATGCCAACAGCCTTGGGTTCTTGGACATAGGTGTGCTAAGGGGAAGGCACACTATATTGAAGTGTTCTCTAAATATGAGGAGGAGGATCTGGAGGAATAAGTACAACTTGTATACCAAGATGAGGGGTATGAGACAACAAAAGAAGAGAAGCATTCTCCTGATAAAGGAAAAATTGCAGTACTCTCAAGTGTGCCTTGACTTCACACCCTTAGATTCAAGGGTGTTATACAAGGCCGGAGGGTTACAGTTCTATTTGATGGAGGAGCCACTCATATTTTAATATATGGAGCCTTAGTGGAGAGGAGAAATATGCATGCTGAAATGTTTGAAGGCTTCACAGTCATCATTCCAGGTAACAATTCTATAGACTGTGCCAAATGGATTCCAAAGCTTCAAGTTACTATAGGAAATTACATTGTTACTAATAGTTTATGTGTAGTGAATGTGGCTGATACAAATGTGGTTTTGGATTTCCAATGGATATATTCTATAGGGGAGCATACAATGAACTATAAATTTCTAGAAATGAGGTTCAAATATTCGGAAGAGAAACCCATCTTATTGAGAGGAATGCACACTTACCTTAACCAAGTGGTGTCCTCTAATAGTATGAGGTCCACCTGGAGGCATGGGGAGATTTTATGTGATGATGAATGTCCTATCACCTCTTCTAAGACTCACTTGAAGGTTTTCAAGCATCCAAAGGATATAGAAAAACTGTTGAGTAAGTATGAGAATATGTTTGTAGAACTTCCTCCATGAAGGAGACCTAACAGAGGGGTGGAGCACGCCATTGAATTAGATATAGGGACCCAACCTATCAAAATGCATCCCTATAGACACCCCAAAAGGATTAGAGATGATATTGAGGATTCCACTAAATAACTCTTTGAATTGGGTTTCATAAGACCTAGTTCAATCCCTTATGCTTCTTCAGTTGTTATGGTGAAAAAAAGGATGGAGCCTTAAGAATGTGCATTGATTTTAGAGCCTTGAAAAAGAAGACCATCAAGAATAGATATCCCATCCCAAGGATTTATGAACTCATGGATTATATACATGGAGAAAAGTTCTTCTCAAATATTGACCTTGGATCTAGTTATCATCAAATTCGAATGAGGGAGGAAGATGTACCAAAGACTGCTTTCAGATGTCACCATGGTCACTTTGAGTTCCTTTCCATGAATTTTGGCTTGACAAATGCTCCCGCCACATTTCAATCATGCATGAACAATATCTTCCATAAGAAACTTGATAAGTTTTTTCTAGTTTTATTTGATGATATTCTTATTTACAGTAAGACATGGAATGAGCACTTGCATCATCTAGAGGTTGTCTTGAAAATTCTGCATGATCAATCTTTGTTTGCTAAGCTGTCAAAATGTGAATTTGGTTTGTTAGAAATTTTGTATCTTGGGAACATCATTGGTCAATATGGTGTGAAGGTGCACTAGGAGAAAATAATATCCATTATTGAATGGCCATGTCCCAAAAATATCATTGAATTCAGGGGATTCATTGGGCTTTGTACCTACAATAGGAATTTGTGAAGGACTTCACGCAACTCACTTCACCTAACATTGATTTGAAAAAGAAAGATGATTTCCAATGGAATGGAGAGAATAAAAAGTATTTCCAAAGAATAAAAGAAGTAATAATTAGTTGTCCCATTCTTATATTAACAAATGTTTCTAAACCTTTTGTCTTGGTGTGTGATGCATCAGTGGATGGAATTGGAGAAGTCCTAAAGAAAGGACAACGCTAAATGGATTTCAAGAGTAGGAATATACAACCACATGAAAAGCTCTACTCTATCTATGACAAATAAATGATAGAAATCATGCAATATTTGACCAAGTTAAGACAATACTTGGTGGAGAACAAGCCTTGTGGTAAAAAATTATCATAATAGCCTAATATACTTCCTCACTCAAAAGCATATAAATGCAAGGAAACAAAAGTGGGTGAGTAAGGTTCAATAATTTGATTTTTATATTGAATATCTAAAAGGAAACAGTAATTTGGTAGTGGATGCCTTATCTAAAAGACCCTCTATCTCTCTAATGGATGTTGCAGAAGATTGGAAAGCTACATTAGAAGTATAATATGCCAAGGATAGGTTTTATTGTGAATTTTTGATGGGACTAACCATGATGATAGGTATAAGTTGTTGGATGGAATCATATACTGTAAATATGAAATCTATTTGGTATCTAGTTTGAGCTTGAAGAAAAAAGTTTTGAAAAGTGCTCATGATTCTCCTTTAGCAAGCCACCATGGTTTCTTCAAAACATATAGAATGTTGAGAGAAATATTATCTTGGAATGGGTTGAAGAGTGATTTTATGAAATATGTGAATGAACTCCCAACATGTCACAAAACAAAGTAGAGAACCATCATCCGTCTATTCTCTTGCATCCCTTTCCTATACTAGAAAAAAATGGGAAAACATTTCCATGGATTTCATCATTGGTTTACCCAAAGTTCCTGGTAAGGATTGAATAATTTTAGTGGTGGATAGACTCAATGAATTTGCTCATTTATTTTCTATTACTACATCCTTTACTTCTTCACAAGTGGCTAAGATATTCTTTAGAGATGTTTTCATATTACATGGGCTTCCCAAGGTCATTGTTAGTGATAGAGATAGCCAATTTTTTAGTGCATTTTGGCAAGAACTCTTCAAAAATGTGGAAACAAACTTGAATCATAGCACCAAATATCATCCAAAAATTTATGGCCAAATAGAGAGGTTGAATAAATGACTGAAAGTCTACTTGAGAAACTATGTTAGTGGGAAACGAAAAGCATGGATCAAATGGTTGCATTTGGGTGATTTTTTCTATAATTCTACTTTTCATATGTCCATTGGCATGTATCCTTTCAAATAAATTCATGGTTATGATGCATCCACTTTTATTGACCACATATTTGGTAATAGTAGAGATTCAAAATCTAAGGATGGGATTGAATAAATTCAATATATCTTGAAGGCTTTAAAAGATAACTTGCAGGTTTCTCAAAACCAACAAAACAATATGTAGATCAACATAGAGTAGAAATAAGTTTCCAAGTGAATGAATTGGTTTATTTGACGTTTCATCCCTACAAAAAGACCTACTTAAAAGGAAAAGGTTCTGAAAATATCCAACCAAGGTTTTATGGTCCCTACAAAGTGGTTCAAAAAGTTGGAGAAGTGGCCTATGAATTGGAACTTCCAGAAGTAAGTAAAATCCATGATTTATTTCATGTTTCATGTCTTAAAAAGGTGATACGGAAACATATTTCAGTTTCATAAAAATTACATCCCTTGGATGATTACGAAAAACTCATTATCATTCCAGAAAGAATAGTGAAGATAAGGGAAATAAAATCAACGTAAGAGAGCTAATCAAGGGAAAGAATAATACAGTTTTCAAAATAAGAAAATCAACAGTTTGTGGGAATAGTTAATTGGTAATTAAAGGGATTTTGTCAAAATTAAATCACAAAATACTAGAGAACTAATGATATGTCTGTGAGACCCTTTGATATCCCTGAGGGAAATTACATATACTTCAATCATAGACAATCATTTACCTCCATATATACACTTGTACACATCATACATAACAAAACAAATATTTTTTTATTATTGAACTAGTGAACTAACAAGTGGATGAGAACTAGTCAACATTCATTGAGAACCAGTGAATGAGGGATACCGTTAATGAGAACCAATGAAATTTCACTAAAAACCAGTTAATGAGGCATAACCTTCTCTAAGGGATCCAATAATAAGTCTATATTTACCTCGGTTCACCTCCTTAAAATTTCTCTCCTAAGCTAATTTAGATGTAAACTTTCAACTTCCCTACACAATACCAATCTCTCTTTTAAAATACTAACCCATACCCTTAGGGACAAGATGACCAAGTGAGGAAATATATTAAACAAGTATGAGAGAGTAATGCCCTCCTCCCTCTATGAAAGAATGACTATAATGTTGAAAAAACCCTTTTTAATATTACTTTAAAAACACCCTATACTATGAGGGATTCTTCAACAAATAAAATTCAAAATTCCCTTTATATATACTCACAAAAAATCATAGGGTACCAACCCTACCCTCACCCAAGGAAGGATGACTAGAATAACTAATCCCAATATCCCCTTTCAAAAGAATAGTATTATTCTTTAGAGAAGGAGAAATATTATTGAACTTAGTTGAATTTGAAGTTCCTTCAAAGACATACTTTGAAAATGGTTCCACCTTCAAATTCACTAGAGAAGGAAGACTAGGATATTCTCAAACCACAGTAGAGCCATCACCACATTATTTAGCTCAACAATGTTAGGGACTGACATATCCCAAATTTTTAAATAGGATTTCCTGTGAACTTCAACAAGCCTCGTAATCACCTACTCATTAAAAAGAAATAGAATTCAATATTCATCTAGAGATGAGAGTGATGCTACAAGAACATTATTTTGATCACAGGTTCAAATCCATTGAAGCGAATTCACATTTTCAGAAGTTGAAGAAGTTGAATCTAGAGATATTGTAGGTGTTCAAGTTGTATCCTCTTTAGCATATTAAGAGGTGTGTTTACATATCGATGTGAGTCATCCACCTTGAATAGGTATAATTAGTCAGAGAATATATTCCAAAAAAACATGGAAGGAAAATGGAAGGTGTGGCAGGAAGGTGGGGATGGAAGGTGGATGCCAAGGAAAATTAATTTCATTCACTATTGTAATTGTTTGAAAAATTATTAAAATATTTTAATATAGTACTACAAGTTTCGAGGTAAAATATACAAGGTTATTATATTTAGTGATAGTGGAACCTCAAATAATTTGGTAAGAGGCATCATGGTTCAAAAGTTGATCAATGTGGGATATTTTCCTAATACGATCAATTTTCGTAATAAGGTCCATCCCCAATGTGCAAACCCTTTAACATTTTTCTTTGGGGATCATGGGACATTTCATGGATCAAACCTATGCCACCAAATATACCCTATGTAACAAATATTTGTACTATGAGTTCTATATGGTGGCCATTTCAAGGCTTCAAAATACCATGGCTGGTTCTCATAGCCCTAAATTCATTCATAAAGGGGAGTTTTTAAAAATTGAAAATAATGTCAATATATTTTAGGTATTGGGAGGGTGGGGAGTAGGGTATGGGGGGGTTATATCTATTATGGGGTATAAAAAAGGGTATCTAGTAAAAATAGGGAACATCTTGTAAAACTATATTTTTTTTAATTGTAACTATGTATTAGGATGGGGACTCAACAAAAGGATTTTGGTAGATATTTATCAATATCTAGTGAAATTAAGGGTATTCTTTAATATCCCATGAATGAAAGTGATATGGAATAGTCTCACTGAGTGAAGACCGGGTGGTAAGAGATATAAAAATATGTTAATGAGTATGTGTGAGGAGGATACAAAGTGTTGTGATAATGTTTGATTTTGAAGATGACCAAAAATCTATATATGAGACTATCAATGATATGCAAATAGAACCAAGTTTCTACTAACTAGAAATAGTGGTGAAAGAAATGCACTACCTTAGACTATAGAGGGATCAAGGGACAAGTGAAAATAACACACTACAAAGACCATGAAAAAACATTATTTTATGTAACAATGATGAGTATGTGCATAGAATGCTTGTTGATATGAAAATAGAGAAAAAAAATTAAGGATAAAACTTCCCATGGCTTGGGGTGGACCACAATAGCAAGTATGGCAGTAGAAATCGATCCATTTACAATATGCTAAAGAATTAAATAAGTCTAACACTAACGGATGAGAAGTGTACCTTATTCCGGACGTTCTCAGAAGATCCATGTTGAGATTTCAATCATACTTGTACCTACATTCCATTCTCAAAAACAATGAAATACACAAGCATGATAGATATTAAGCATTCGAATCTACTCTAGCACATATAAATCCAATATATAAACAAAGAAACTACATCTATGGACAAAACTATTCATAGTTACACATATAATGGATGAGAAATGGATATTTCTATCAAACATAAACATATATATAAGTGACAAAGTATGTCGACACCTTAACCAAATAGAGAAACCAAGTCCTTCACCTGGGCCTCCACCACTTCAATCCTCCATATCGATGGAAAAATCACTAACCAATGGAAATCTTGGGAAAGAGAATCAATGGCTGCTCAAAGGACAAAGGGATGCAGACTCAAGTATGCAAGAATGGGGCACAAATCCACTATAGTCTCTTTTCTCTCACAAGTTATCCTCCCTTAATTCCTCCAAGTAGCTCAATCTATAACCCTTCAATAGGAGGTGAAGGGTCGAGTCGGAGCATTTCCAGGCATATGGAAGGCCAATAGTCAAGTTATTCGTTACTTGATGAGGGAAAACTCCAAACATTTTATTTTTTAGCAAATTTCCCCAATGTACGTCGGTCATAGTGGAGAAAGATGCATGTACATGCGGTTTGTAATCTAGTGACCCACGTATACCCATAAATAAGACTTTTTAAGGGGAATTTTTGGAGCATCAAAGTTATACTGAGCAAAGTGTTATACACCTGAATGGCACCTCTTCGTCCGAGTGCTGACATCCCTCAGGTTGGCACGCAAAAGGACACTTATGGATTGATGTTTTCCTGTATTCACTATACCTTGGCTTATGATGAAGTACATTCCCTATATGCCCAGCTGGTTACTTTGCCATTTTGTCATTTTGAGTTGTATTTGTGACTCTCTCTATTGACAACTCATGCATCATTCACGAGTCTCCTATTCAGCAAGTCGCAAATCTTTGTATTCGCGGGTTGCGCTTATATATAGTCACGAATCATTCGCGGGTTACTCTACTACAGACCCGCGAATGGTTTCCTCAAAATTAAAATATAAAACCACATGCTAATGGGAGATTAGTTCAGTCATTTAACTTAATCCTCCTAACTGCTATAACCTCCCTAACCTTCGAGAACTGCCTCATTTCATCCATATAAATAGAGGCCTTGGGGAGGGTGTTTAGTAGTCATACTTGGAGAGCAAAGTTATGCTGGTGGATTGTCTACATAAATCTTTGGAGAAGAGAAACTAAGAGTCCTTTGGTGAAAGAGGAGTCCTTGTTCAGACATTGGGTTGTAACCTAAACTCTTTCTATTATTGTTAATAAAGATATTACTTCTTCCATATGTGTTTCATATCTTGTATATTGGTAAATGTTTACATTTCAATATGATATATGATTTGCCTAACCTGCATCTATATATATGAATCATCTTGTGTCTGGAAGAGTGTTTATTAACAAGTGAAGGAGGAACTATCCTAGAGACTTTGGAAGTGGATCAGAGAGGGAGAAGATAGCAAGGATCAGCCTTCGTTTAATACAAGTAAGTCCTTCTACTTTCATATTTCCTATTCTATGCTTTTAGAGTCAAATTGTCTGCAAGTAATGAGTATGTTGGTAAACCCCCAGACCTAGGTTATTAGGTGAATTATCCTGTACAACAGAACTGGCGACTCTACTGGGGAAGCCTAGTCTGCTTTAGGTCTTTTTCTATTTTTCCTGACCAGTGTTTGCTTGAAGTCTGCTTGTGATTTTTATCCTCCTTCTTAATTACTTCAACATTTGAAAGTCTTGGGTTCTTTTTCTCTGTTTTTTGAGAATTTTTTATACCCATTCGTGGGTTGTCCTTCTAGACAGTCGCGAATATCGAGTTGCATTCGTGGGTTGTTCCACTGAACAGTCGTGAATCATTCATGACTTGCACTGCTAGACAGTCGCGAGTACTCCTGAAAACTGGGATTTCTGTGTGAAAGTTTGCTTGTTCCTTTTCCTATTATAAGTCTTGTTTTCTGAGAAGACCTTCTTTAAGAGTGATGTATATTTGTTTGAATGTATCAGGTGATCACATCTTAGTGCTTCTGAAAGCCCTTGAATTCTTTTTTACCTGTTTTATTTACTTTTTGCATCTTGAAGTTTTCTGGCCTGTTTGGGTTGTTGGTTAGAGTGCCTGAGTCTAGATCAGTGATCAGGGTCTTAGACTCTGTCTTTCCAGTCTTCTCTCTATCAGTTATTGGTTTGCACTTACCTTTTTTAAGTCTGCATTGATTTTGTGTTAGTGTTTGCACCCAAGATAGGGTCCTAGCCTGCTTTTCTTGCTGGTCTTTTGGTCCTGTCTGCCTATTTACTTGAGTTTGTAGTTTTTATACAGTTCATAAGTGTCAAGTTTACTTAAGCAGTGCATTGTAGATGCATAGTACTTTTTTTGAGCATTTTTTTTAAAGTGAAAAGCAAAACATAGTTAATCTTTTGCATTGTAATTTTTGCATAAAGTAGTGTTTGATTTCAGTTTAAAGAATATTATCTCAGAAAAATACAAAAACATAGGCTAGTTTCTCTTATTTAAGTGCTGTTAATTCATCAATACATATCTAAAAAAATGAAAAGAAGTTTATTTTATAGTGTTAGTTTGCTTTAAATGCACCTTTACTTTCATTTATTTTCTGCTGAGTCAAAACACCGTACAGTCCATCACTTCCACTTCCTTTGAGTATAAAACAGCCCTTAAACTTAACGCATAATTTTAAAATTTATTAGTAAGTTTTTAGTTTTAGGGCCTTCCACCTACTAGCTTAGGCTAGATTTGTGGGCTAGGGAGTGTAAAATTCCCACAAATTATAAACTCAGACGTAGTGGACTATTCATTAGGTAAATCCTTGGTTCTACCGCTGTATCTGGGAAGCTCCTCTCAAACGGGAGTTAAGCACTAGGCCGCGTGGAGGCTTGGACAGAGGAGATAACCCTCTAAATCCTTGTCGAAACGTAACCCAGGAATTTTGCGCATATGGGGATTGTCCTAGACAGAGTTTTGGGCTCATCTACCCTGCCCATGTGTATGAGTTCGGTTGACGACTGTCCCCCCAGACAATAGGTATTGTCAAGGTAGCCTTAGTCCCTTGTCTTTTTAGGGCTCATACCTAGGTAAACCAGAAGGTTATTTCTGGTTCACCTTGAACGGACTTGGAAGGTAACCCTTGTGGAAAGTGTAGGAGGGCGGTTGGGTGATTCCTCCACTTGTGCCTAAGAACCCCTCAAGGACGCCAAGTAACTGTTCATCAGCTTTCTTTTGGAAAGTATATCTTTATAGCCTGTTTTGATTGCTTGAGACTCTAGGAGCTTTTTTAGTGTATGCTCTGTGGATATGCTTGTGTTTAGTTGGCCTTAGGGTGTGATTTTTTAAAGTCTTAATTCTGGAGGACCAACTGCTTAGAAGGTCAAGAAGGTTGAGAAACCTTCCTCCTCTCACACCACTGGAACCTCCACCTTTACCCGAAAGGTAGAGATTAAGCACAGGTGGTTCTTTTGAACCAGTAGGAGTAAGAGAGGTTCTTGGTGAACCGGAATTGATAGCCAACCGCTTTGATTTTGATACAGTCGAGATAGAGGAATTGCAAGCTGACGAGTTTGCAAGAAATTATAATACCCCCTTGATTGATTTGAACGATCCAGTGATCATGCAGGTTAGGCCTTTTAGTTCACCAGTGCTAGGTGTACCTGTAGGTAGAGCTATGTCTTATGAGGGAGAAAGTTCATTTGTCTTCACCTCAACCCTTCCGGTTGAAGGGGTACTACCTCCCCCGGTCAGTACCCCTAGATCTAGTTTTCCTTCCACACCCTTAACTCCAGCAAGCCGGGTGGTCCAACCACGGGTTTACTCGAACATAGGAAGTATGTCTAGTGATATGGCTACTGGGATTCCCAGTATACCTACAATTCCTTCTTCCTTCCCTTACACTACCCACAGTGGTCCGGTGGGATCCTCGGCCTTTGTCCAAGGATTCCCTTGGAATGGGGGGCACATACCCCCATCTAGTCCATACATAGGTCCACCTCCTTCTTATGTAGGAGTGCAGTTTGGAAGCAACACCTCTTATGGGAAAAGCTTCCAAACCCCTATTTCGGTCCCATACACGAGCTCTCCGTTCTCTTTGTTTAGTGTAGGGATACCTGTTCCAGTCTTTCAGACCCCTACTTCTATGGGGACTGCCCGAACCACTTACACTGCACCTCCCACCCGAAATCCGGTGGCTTACGGATGGAATCTGTTCCAAAAAAACCTTCCCACTTCACAACCGGTGTCTGGGGGCAACCCCACTTTTACTTATGGGCGATCGGGGGCAAGTCCGTCTAATCCTCAAGTTAGTACATCTAGTACACCAGCTAGGCCTAAACTTCCTTTTCTGGAAACTTTGAACTTGCCAGACTTATCCAAATTGATGAATGACCCGGTGAGGCATGACCCCTCGTGGCCACCTATTCCCACCAAGTTGCCTTCAGATATCCCTAAGTTTGAAGGTAAAGCTGGTGAAGATCCTAGGGCACATGCCACCACCTTCCACTTATGGTGTTCTTCCAATTCATTGAATGAAGATTCAGTGAGATTGAGGCTGTTCCAGAGGACTTTGACGGGCACTACGGTAAAATGGTACATTGAGCTGCCTTCTGCTGCTTTTAGCAGTTTCTAGGACTTGGCTACTGCTTTCCTTAGCCACTTTCAGCTTCCAGTCGGATACGATTTCGGAACTGACTTGTTGTCCACCTTTAGACAAAACAAGGCAACCCACATCTCGGATCACATCCAAGAGTGGAGGAGGTGAAAGAGCCTTATCAAAGCCACCATCCCTCCTGATTTTCTATTAGAATGGTTCCTTAAATCATTATTGCCCTATATATCTAAGGATGTTTCCACATCAGGAGTGACTAGTGAGGAAGAAGCCATACTCAGGGCCCAGCAGTTGGACTTGATTTATTCACAGTTTGGGATCTTGTACGAGATCATCCCTGAGGCACCTAGGCCTTCTCATGAGGCCGAGAAACCCAAGCCAGGACCCCATGCCAATGGTTTGGTTGGGTCCATTGATTCTCCCACTATAGATTCTTTGACAAAACAACTTCACCAATTGTCTGTCAAACAATCTACGGCGGAGGTAGCAAAGGCTGCCCCCTCTCCCCAAAATGCAAATGTTTTTTCTCAATCTTCTCAAAAGGGCAATCAGCAGTCCGGTGGGAAGAAGAAGAAGGGTAAAAAAGGAGAGGGAAACCAAAACCAAAACAAGCCTAAACCCGCAAACAATGCTGATGGGGGCAAAAAAGATAAGAAGAAATTCAAGTTCCCTTGTAAGTTGTGCCAAGGAGACCACTTGACCCACCTTTGTCCCCTCATGGAACAAGCTCAAAAGCTATTAAAAACTCAACCTACAACTGTCCTGAAGGATCCTTTTCCCCAAGGGCAGAATTCTGCGTTAGCTTCTACTGTAGCAGGGGGCAGTCAAACTGCTCCTGACCCCAATTATATCAACATGGTCAGATCCTCAACTTTGTTGCAAACCAGGAACAAAAACTATGAGAAAGAGACTCCTGAGATGGGTAAAGCTGTAGGTGAACCTTCCAACCCACTCACTATAGATAAACCTATGGAAATAATGCCAAAGTTACCCAAGGGTATCTTTAAGAAGACTTTGCATAATCCCAATAGGGCTGCTTCCAACTACTCAGTGGTTGAAGACCTAGCTCAAACCCCGTGTGCAATGTCGGCTTTGGAGGTGCTACAGAGTTGTCCCGCTCAGCGGGATGCCCTCTTAGCAGCTTTAGGTAGCATGGACTCTTCGAGTCTCACGGCGAATTTTCCTTTGTCGAATGTCAAAATTCACCTCCCTTACCATGTAGCCCTATCAATCGATGTTGTCCATGGTGGTAATACCATTGGATGAGTTGTTGTTGATGAGGGAGCCTCTACATGTGTTATGTCCCTGGCCTACTGGAAAGATCTAGGATCCCCAAAGCTGGTCCCATCAACCACTTTACTTACTGCTTTCTATGGAAGGTCTTTCCGTCCACATGGTATCTTGCCAGCTTTTGAGATTAAGTTGGCAGGAAAAAGAAGTATCTGTTGAAGTTGAAGTGATTGATGCCCCCTTGGACTATAATTTGCTCCTGGGTAGAAATTGGACTTATGCAATGAATGCTGTTGCATCGGCTATTCTTCGTGTCCTGGTATTTCCACATGAGGGAAAGTTGGTTACTGTTGACCAACTTGATTTTACTCAAAAGGGTCGTTTAGAGTCTAAGGATTCCAATGTACCATTGGTTGATCGGGCCAAACCTGCTCAGAGCTTGGGGGTTGGAATGTACACATCTTTGATGGGCACATTCGATATTCCAGCCCCTATTAACTATATCAGTTCCACTAGTGTGGGGAAGTCCATCACTTCAGTGGTGGATAGGACTGATCCTTGGGTTCTCCCAACCCCCCAGGAATCGGAAGTGCCCCTATCGGCAGTGGAGGTGGCATATCAAGCTATTACCCAATCCACTATTGATTTCCTTCCAGATCCTCTTACAGTCTCAGATGATCTGGAAGAAGTCTATTTGCCTGCATGGGCAGAAAACTCTTTACATTCCATAGATTGCTTAGATACTATTTTACCTTCCCATGAATCCATTATGGAAGCTATGTGTGCAAGTGAGAAGATATATGAGGATCTTCATCACCGATCTTATTTCCTTCTAGAGCTAAGCAAGATAGAAAACCAAGAGTTTCATGTGAGACTGCCTGGAGATGTCGATATACATGTTAACCCTTTTCCTAGGGAAGGAGTGTTTGCCGAGGGGAATATGGCAAACATTTCTGCCACTATACCTATCAATATCTCCGTCAAACCAGATGTCGTGGAAAATATCTATATAGGAGCAAACTGCTCTCTAGAGGAGATTGCTATCTATACTACCCTTTTCAAGGAATTCTGCGATATCTTTTCTTGGTCATATGAGGAGATGCCAGGCATTGATCCATCTATTGTCCAACATGAAATCCCTACCTACCTTGATGCCAAACCAGTTCGGCAGAAATTACACCCCGTGAACTCGCGTAAAGCGGTGGATGTGAAGGCAGAGGTTGAAAAGCTGTTGAAAGCAGGTTTCATATATCCCATTGCTTTGACTGAGTGGGTGTCCAACCCAGTTCCTATTGATAAAAAGTAGGGGACTATTTGCGTTTGTACTGACTTTCGAGATCTTAACAAAGCTTGTCCCAAGGACAACTACCCCACACCGTTTATTGATCAGATCATAGATGCTTGTGCGGGGAGTGAGATCTTTTCATTTATGGATGGTTTCTCCGGCTACAATCAAATCCAAATCAAACTGGAAGACCAGCATAAAACTACTTTTATTTGCCCTTGGGGTACATTCGCTTATAGGAAAATGCCCTTCGGATTGAAAAATGCAGGGGCAACCTTTCAACGAGCCATGAACTTTTCTTTTCATGATATAAAAGCCATTGTCGAACCTTACCTAGATGATCTGCCCGCACATTCTAGAAAGAGGATCCAACATCCAGATCATTTACGGTTGATCTTTGAAAGATGCAGATATTATAAAATTCGCTTGAATCCCCACAAGTGTGTGTTCTGCGTCGAGTCAGGGAGACTACTAGGATTCATTGTTTCCAGTAGAGGCATTCAGGTGGATCCCCTAAAAGTTGAGGCCATTGTAATTCTGCCTCCTCCTCGTAATCTCAGGCAACTTCAGAGTCTACAAGGAAAGTATAACTTCCTTCGACATTTTATCGTTAATTATGCCAAGATCACGAAAGGTTTCATGCGCCTGCTCAAACAGGACACCCCTTTTGTATGGGATGAAACCGCACAACTTGCGTTCGAGGCATTGAAAAAAACCTCGTTGTCGGCTCCCTTATTACGCCCACCAGATTATTCTAGGGATTTTATATTATATCTGGCCGCGTCGGAGTCTACCATTGGGGTAGTGCTAATTTAGGAGGACGATAAGCTCGTTGAGCATGTCGTTTATTATCTTAGCCGTGCTTTGGTTGGGCCTGAGCTCAAGTACTCCCACGCCGAGAAGTTAGCCTTAGTGGTTGTTTATGCTGTACAGAGGTTACGACACTATATCTTACTGAGGACCACTACTGTAGTGGCAGATGTAAAACCTTTCCAATATGTTTTATCCCGACAGATTGTTCGGGGAAAATTCAATAAGTGGATAGTCATTCATCAAGAGTTTGACTTGGTTTTTCAATCTGCTAAATCCAAAAAGTCCTTAGTATTTGCTGAGCTTATAGCAGAGTTTCCTACGGAAGAAGATGTAGTGATTGTGGATGACTCATTCCCAGATGAGCACATCTTCCTTATATCCACCTCTGATCCTTGGTACAGAGATATTCTTATATATCTCCAGACTTTGAAGTATCCTGCCGCTTACTCTAGGGAAGACTGACGTAAGTTAATACTTCATGCTAAAAACTACCTCATAATAGGAGATACTTTATATCGAAGAGGGGTAGATTCAGTCTTCCATCGCTGCCTTACTCATGAGGAAGCGGAGATTGTCCTAAATGATTCTCACAGTGGAGCATGTGGGGGTCATTTATCTGGGTTAGCCATGGCCCAGAAAATCTTGCATGCCGGTTATTTCTGGCCCACGATCTTTAAAGATTGTGTGGAAGCGGTGAAGCGCTATCATCCGTGTCAGCTTTACACCAGAAAAATGTGGTCACATCCTTCTCCCTTGTTTCCCGTTGTCTCGGTAGGCCCCTTCATGAAGTGGGGGATAGATTACGTGACATGCAACCCAGCTTCGGCTGGGGGGCATAAATACATCATTGTCGCTGTGGACTATTTTACAAAATGGGAAGAGGCAATGCCTACTTTTAAATCCGACGGGGAAGCAGCAACTTTCTTCATTTTCAATCATATTATTGCAAGGTTCGGTATTCCAAAGGTGATTTTCACTAACCATGGCAGTCATTTCCAAAATCACATGATGACAGAACTGACCACCATGCTCAGATTTCGACAAGAACATTCTTCTCCATATTATCTGCAAGCAAATGGTCAGGTCGAGGCTGTAAACAAGAATTTAAAAACCATTCTTAAATGTACTATTAATGCAGCCCGTTCGAATTGGCACATCATGTTATACCCTGCTCTTTGGGCTTATCAAACCAATGTCAAAACTGCTACGGGTTTTTCCCCCTTCCAACTCGTTCACGGGGTGGAAGCTATTACACCGATTGAATGCGAAATCCCATCCTTGCAGATAGCTATTCATGTGTTACCTGACACAACTGAGCTTGAAGAACGCTTGGTACACTTAAAGCACCTTGATGAACAGCGTAGAGATGCGCTGACTGCTAACCAGGCTCACAAAAATAGGGTTAAAGCTCAATATGATAAATCGGTCAAGCCTCGGATTTTCTCTGAAGGGGAACTTGTCTTGCTCTGGGACCAAGATAAAGAGCCTCTGGGGGCAGGAAAGTTCAAGGCCATGTGGTTAGGACCCTATGTTGTGTATAAAGTATTGAGTAAAGGCGCATATGAATTAGTGGATTATGATGGGAATAAGCTGCCCGAGCCTAGGAATGGGCTCTACTTGAAGAAGTACTACGCTTAGGCTTAGCACTTTTTCTTGTATATTAGTGTATGTATTTTTATGTACATTAGGTTGTCATTTTCATTTTTTATACTATCTGCTGGTTGTTGCAGATGTCTTCCGAAATGTATGTAGGTTTCGCTGATGGCGCCAGCCGCCACACTTGTAACCTAGCTTCGGAAACATGGGTTATTTATTCTCCCACAGGACAGCTTGTTGCCGCGGGTGGCGCTTGCCTAAGTCCTTCCTCTAATAATGTTGCTGAATATAGGGCCGTTATTGAGCTCTTATGGGATGCTCTGTCACGTGGCATTACCCAGCTTGAATTCCATTTGGATTCTCAGTTGGTTGTCTCCCAGCTCAATAGAGCTTACCAGGTACGAAATCCTACATTGCTATGTCAGTTTATGCAAATTCATTTATTGGAAAGACATTTTGAAGTTATTACTTTTAATCACATTCCAAGAAACCAAAACTCATTATCTGATGCATATGCTAATTACATTTTGGATTGGCATCTCACAC
>LPNX010377515.1:0-87519 GCA_001517045.1 Pseudotsuga menziesii
TAATGTGCTAGTAGCTTATCTCTGAGAAGAGATGTGGTGGCTACATGCCTCTGAACGCCCTATTACAATGAGGCTTAAAGGCCTATATATTATTGAGAAAAAATAGCTTGATAATAATAAGGGAAACTTTTAGCAGTACTGTAGTTCTAGGAGTCTAAGCGATAATTGCATAATTGCAGCGGACTTAAGTTCACTAGTGGAAAATGAGAGATTAGTGACCAAAAAAATGACCAAAATCCACATATCAATGACCACTTTTGGTTTGACGATCGCTGGTGGCTAATTTACGGTCTTTTATTACGCGACCAAAATTGGTCATTTTATTTTGGTCATTTATAACTTGTCAGTTGGTCATTAATTTGGTCATATACTTGGTCATTAATTTGGTCAATATTTAAATCAATGACCAAATATATGACCACATTTATGACCAAATTAATGACCACATGAGAAACTAGAATATGACTACATTTGGTCGCGTAATAAAAGACCGTAAATTAGCCACCAAAACTGCTTTTTGGTCATTAATATGCAAATTTTGGTCGTTTTTTTTGTCATTTATATCTCATTGTTTAGTCAAGTATCTCTCAATTTTTGGTCATTTTATATGCGAATTTTGGTCATTAATCTCATTTATTGGTCACTAATTTAGCCGTCTTATGTGTGGTTATTATATTTTAGTAGTTTAAATAGTGTCCATTATTAATCAACATAAATTTTTAATATGATATTATGTTTAAAATAAAATAAAAACCATACATTAGTTGTCATCATATAATACACATGGGAATTAAGCAATGTCATATTAATTAGTTAATTACAACACTTATAAATAATATAAAGTACAACCATATAAGTTTTAAATCACGCAAATTATGTTATATGAAATGTCAAGTATTACAATAAATATGAGTTTCTCAAAAACTATCTCCATATAAATTTACATGAAAATCATATAAATACATCGATGAATTTTCAAAATATTACAATGACTAAACCATCCCATTTGTACTTGGCTGCTAAGCCATACTTAGATCCCGCAGCAGCTTCAATTAACCCATACTTAGCAGCTTAAAAGCCTCAGCAGCAGACTCTTCATACTCAATGGCAAAGCCTCAACAACAGGCTCTTCATACTCAATGGACCACTTAGTTAATTTCATTCCTGCAAAATCCAGTAAAAAAATCTAAGTAAAAAAAAAACTTTGAACTGTAAAATACAAAAACAATGAAGACATATATTTATAATGTTCAATATCTTAGCCTCCAATTGCTTTTCATTTTTCTATACAAAACACTTGAATTGAGTGATTAGAAATTTATTTCCAAGTTTCTATTCATACTCATGTACTTGGAAAGATTTTAATGTTTTACCTCCGGGTTAAAGACACTCTCTATGGTATTCTGGGAGATACTCTCAATAAGAAAGAAACATACAATAGAAAGGAAACTTTTTGAACTGTCTGGTGGGTCCTTGATCCTGCCAACAACCCATGCCCTAACAACTATCTCTGGAAGCCAAATATGATGTGTTATGTAACAGGGTTAAGCTTCACACGCAATTAACAAGAATGTTGAATCATATAACAATGGGTAAATGCCATGTTTTATCATAGCCCAACACACTTATAAGAAGAAATCATGCCCATAGATATAAACCAATGAGAAAAGCCAACCAGATTCAAGGTCAGTGCCCCTATTTTGTCACTACAAATTTTTGTAGCAGAACCCATAGTCTCACATTCTGGCAAACTTCGTACTTGGAATGGGGTGAATTTTTAGATGTTGAAAGATCAGTCACCCATCCATGCATAGTAATAAATTATTGTAAATCAGATACTAACCAAAGCCTTGTCTGCCATCATCTTCTTCATTGAATAAGCTAAACTGTCAATAAAATGACAAGAAAACATGTTAAGAAGCGAGACACCACTCTCAAATAAATCATAGACAATCACTAGATATTAATCTAAATAAGCTAAATCTAGAAAAACTTCTGTAATTAATCGTACGTCAAGGTGACTGCTAATGGAAGTCCTTCTGGAACTGCAACAATGACAATGGAAAGCTACAAACAAATACTTCCATTAGTATTTCTCTTATGTACATTTTCATATAATCATTGGACATGACACTACTCAACATTTTTGTAAACAATGACAGCTGATTTTATACAAACTATCCATTCAAGCATAATACTAACAAGATACTAAAAGTAGGACATGGTGACCTACCGCAATCGAGAAGATGTTAACAATTATGTTAACTATGTCTCCAACCTTGGTCTTTCCTACTTGAAACATGGGTTTCCCATTGGAGTCTTGTGTATCTCCTGTAAAAAAATATCATAAAATAGACCACAAGCTACATTCAATACAAAGTGGCAGTGCAAAACAAAAATAATTTAGATAAAACATTGAAAGGTAGTACAGTATCACTTACCTAATCAAGAGGATGCCAATCAAGCTACTGATCAAGTTGTTAGGCAACAATGACGAGAGAATGAATGACAGAAATAAACTGAAACAAGAAGCCAATTTTTGTTATTCAAAAATGCAGAACTCACTCTAGAGTCTATATTGGTTTCTATAAGTCTAAATAAAACCTTATACATAGAATGATCCAATGTGGCCTACATCACTATTCAACTATTTATATTCATTCATAAGAATCCAACTATTTATATTCATTCATAAGAAGCATGATGGGTATAAAAATATGAATCCAACTATTTATATTCATTCATAAGAGTTGTAGATTAAATTTAAATGTATTCAAGACATAGAAAATAATTCCTCTCTTTGATGTACCTTTACATGCACTCACTGAGGATTTTGAACCAATCAAATTTCTTAGAAAAGAGTGAAACAAGTAACTACTCCAAAAGAAAAAAATGAAATCAAAAATTTAGATTGCACTATTTTGTAACATAGAAATAGATCATCCTAAAGAATGGCAACAAGATCAATGCCTAGGTGATATTTTCAAAAAACCAAGTGGGAAAAATAACAGATTTTAATGTTTGGATCAACATACCAAAGGAGAAAAGATGCCTCAAAGAATCAACATCATCTTCCTCTAGGTTGTAGGTATGCAGAAGTAGAAGCAATCTCCTCACAAGAACAAAGTGTCAAGAAAGGATATTGGTCTCGTCCTGAAGCTAAGTCTCCAAGAGATCTGACTCTGTGGAGAAAGGAAACCAATCTTAAAATAGACTTGAGATGCATAGGATGTGCCACAAACTCAACTTCAATAATATCCTATGGAATTTTCTTTGGACACCTACACATCTTTCGACAAGATATTTTTTTAACTAAGAAGACTGGAAAAATGTCATCTCAAAATCATAGTGGACAGGGTGGCGAGATGGCAGCATCAGATGGCCATTCAATTCGGGAATCTCCATATTTCCACTAGATCAAATGAAAAAAATACTACCTAAAGACAAATGAAGGGAAGTTTTGTTGAACGCATAAGTCCTCCACAAGACAAGAAAATTGTTATTATCCAATCTCAATCCAGAACTTCAACCACCATACCATAAAAATAGGAAATTGGTTGGAATAGCAAAAACAATATCAGCAGAACGACAATAGGAATAAAAAAAATTTACAGTGAGACAAAAGACAGGGCACTCTTAAAACATCTTAGGAAAACAACATATGTGAATTATGCAATAGAAATAAAGTTTAAGATGCTCAAAAGTTATTTCTAGGATACTCCATCTACATTTTTAAAATATGAGAACTAAGATCTGCCTTTTATAACCTATTGGCACTTTCTCTCCTTCATGCTTGTGAGGTATGGAGCCCACAGCTGAGGAAAAGAAGTTGAAACCACATTAACAAGGTACTCATCAATAAGTTTTCAAAATGCATTAACTTTTAACACCGAGAAAATTATCGCATGCCATTCAATGACTTTATATGTGGTTCTGAAGCTGACATGAATCTAGCATGTCCTATCATTTTCACTTTGTTAGTTTCCATAGGAGTTGTAGATCACAGCATCATTTTTGGAAGAAATAAATTCCCTACATGATAAATAACCAGTCCCTGGCTGATGTAAGAAGAGAAAGCTATTTGTAATAGCAAGCCAAAAAGCCATTCTGACTTCAGTGCAATGCAAAGCCATGTACATTGTCCTCTATTACTATATTGGTTGATTTTACTCGTATTTACTGGTTATACTATTACAGGTACTGCTATTGGTAGTACTTGGTACTGTTTTTGGTCTTACAGCATACTATTGGTTATGTATAATGTATATCTAAGTGAAGACTTGTTTCTGTGCAGCTTTGTGGTATTGGTGAAGTCCTTTACTTCACGCCTCAAATACTTAAAAAATATGGAGTTGACACCTTGTTAGTTCAAGAAGGCAATTAAGGTAGATTCAACTTCTCTTTTGGAAAGTGTAGTTACCTGTCTTCCAATGTTGCCCTTTATAGTGCTTGCAATGTTTCTAATGGACCGTGCTGGAAGAAGGTAACACTGATGCTAAAGAGACCACACCTTTTCATGTAAATTTAAATCATGTGTATACAAGAATGACATCTTGTATTGGTGCATATCTCTATCATCTACTTGGTTTATTTCATTTCCAACTTAGAAATTTCTAGTGTTCTGGGAAAAGTACAAATAGACTCAAGGAAATGGTTGATGAATCGTTTAATCGTTCGACATCTCTAGGCCTTGTATCATGTGCTTCTATGTCATCAGAAACTAGTCTTAAGGGGGGCACTTCTAGAAGAAACCGTCCCAAAACTGAACCACTCCAGAAACCTATTGCTGGCATCTATTTCCCATTTCTAGATGAGAACTTGAAAGAAATGCAACATAGATATCAGAAACCTGAATTTGGCCTTTTGGGGTTTTCCAATTTTCTTTTCTGGTAACATAGATATGTAGTATGAATGATCTCCCTGTGCTGGTTATTTGAAGGTTCTTAACTGGACTTCGGCCATTCTTTTATGTGGGTGCAAGCAAATACTCCTATCTACCACTCCAGTTCTATTCATTACATTCATTACAATTGCTTTGGTAAATAAATTGCTTCAATCAGGATTGTCCAGGGAGGTATCTCAGTTGTGGGCCTGATGGTATTCTTTTGTACCTTCAATATGGGATTTGTTGCAGTGGAAAACATTTTCTGTTCAGAAATCTTTCCAACAAGAGTTAAAGGAATTTGCTTGGCTCTGTGTGTTATAATAACGTGGACTACAAACATGCTTATCATATTCATGTTTCCTACCATGAACAAGGGCTTCGGAACAACAGGTGTTTTTGGATTTTTCTGTATTATGAGTGCAGTTTCCTAGATATTTATCTTCCTTAGGGTTCCAGAGACCAAGGGATTTCCTTTGGAAGTTATCAAGGAGTTATTTGTTGTATCTACATCTCCAAATGGAAAGGAAGAAGCATAGATTAACCAGAAACTTAGAACTAAATGATTGACATAGCTCTGCAGACTGTTAAATAGGATGGTTATGGTTATGGTTTTAGATAATTCAATTGAAGCATTGGAAAGCACAAACAGAAAGTTGAGCATAAATATTATTCAGCACTTCTTTATTTCCTCTTTTTTAGATTGCAGCCTAGGCCCTATATACCTTTGCAATGCATGATTCAAAAGCAGCTATATACGATTGATGTATGTAGTCAAATTTATTGTATCTTAGGGTTTTAAGATGAGAGATAATACTTTTCACGTCACCTTGAGAATTCCATTGTCCACAATCAATCTTCCAACTGTTGAACTAGCTGCCCCAGCTAAGAAGCTAGAATGTTGAAATCTTCCTTTCTTTTTCTGAAGAGACACAAACACGACATCAAGTTAAAAAATGCACTTCCATGGGAAACTTTCTTATTGGGATCCAATGTAGACAGGTAATCTAATTCATGCAAAACTAGAAATAGAGTAGAGAGAGTATTAGGGCTGGCATCAAAAACCAAAGATATTCTGAATTCAGCGACATTCATGAATTATGTCTTTAAATGTAGCAAATACCTAACCAACATAGAGGTTGCGATATGTGCTCATCATAGATATCTACTTAGAACCTTCAGGTGTGTCAACTGGCTGTTGATTTTGCTTGTACACAATTTTACCATTGTTTATCACAACTTCATATTGCTCTCTCTCATTCTGCAATATAAAAAATTGTAAGAATAATGAGTTCAAACAACTGAGATGGTAAATATAAATACCCCTCTAATAAACATGTGTGTCCCACAGAAGGTTTACTTCACATGCTTCTTGACAAAAAAATACCAGAATTGTTCTAAGTTCTAACTCCAGATAACCATTAACTACTGTTGCATTTCAGGAGTTCGATAATGTAAGGAGAAGATCAATTAAGAAATATTACTGGGATAAGGTATTTAATTTGTTGATCTTGCAATGTTGACCTTGGGCAGTCATCAAGATTAAGATCCCTACCATATCCAACATCAATCCTGTAATAATGACTTTAATTAAGTTAAATTTGACTTACCCAAAAGCACTGTCATTCAGTACATCTTATCGTGGGTTTTCTCTGTTTTAACTAGGGCAATACATATTATAGAGAGAGAGGGAAAGAGAGAGAGAGATGCTTAACAATATCAAATTAATATTTTCATCATTCAATATTGCCGATAACTTATCAAGTTATCAGCAAGAACAATTTAACAAATAAAAACGAGCTTTGTCCATAGCAGCTTAATCTATTAATCATCACCTTCTAGAACGATTTCTATATAAAAATACAGGGCATGGGAAAATCTATTCAAATCAGGGTTTAAAAGGTCATTCATTCAATGGGACTTCTCTAATTAAGAATTTTTCTTTCTATACAACCAATTGTTGACTACATAGTTCTTTTCATGCCAAAAGAAATAGCCAAGATTACCAATAGAAAAATGGTTGTGATGTTGGCTTTCTATACCAGTGATCATACTATTAATGCAAGTTATGCCCATAATGGTGGCGTGGATCAATACGCATACATACCGAATAAACATTTCAAATTAGACAAGGACTGAAGAACTGTTCCTCACAGACAACATACACTCGAATTAACTATCAATGATGTTTCTGGGAATGATGATAAGCTTACAAATTCAAGCCAATGCTGAAAGGCTCTTTCTAGGAATGATGATAATGCTGAAAGGTTGTTTCCTTTCTTCTGATAAAGCTGTTCCCTTCTTTGAATCCTCTTTGTCTCTCTCTTAGGATTTCACATTTTCATTTCTAACCCACACATTCAGGTGTTCCTTTTCCTCTGACTGGTAATCCTTTCTTTCCTTTTCTTCTTTTGAAAATTGGAAATTCCTCCTGCACACAGATCTGTGTCATTGGTTTACAGCAAATGAGGAAGACGTTTCCATATAGTTCTGGTTGACATTATTTATTTTCCTGTCACCTAGAGCTTTTACTTCTTAAGGCTTTCTCATAATAGACTGGTCAATATATGTAGTTCTCATCTTGAGTTCTGGAGAAGGATTTTTTAACGATACTTCTAAAAAACTAGCACTGTCTTTACCACCTGAGATCTTACAAGACTTCACATCAGCAGTCTTCGTCACATCAGCAGTTTTGTTCATGGTATCAGAATCCTTTTTCTTTCCTTTTCCATCATATGCAGGCTTCTTCTTTAAGGATACTATTGACAAACTAGCACTGTCCTTACTACCTAAGATCTTATGAGCATTCGCATCAGTAGTCTTGTTCATGGTATCAAAATCTCTTTTCTTGCTTCTTCCACCATGAGTAGGCTTCTTTGAGGATATTTCTGAGAAATTAGCACTGTTTTTACCACCTGAGATCTTATGAGTGTTCACATCAATAGTCTTGTTCATGGTATCAAAATATCTTTTCTCACCTTTTCCACCATTTACTTTTGTAGATTTCAAAGTCAGGTCTCGAGTGTTAGTGGAACCGTAGAGCTTCCGAAATGTTTTCTTTACCAGTTTTTGCAGCAGATGGACTTCATGTTCTTCTAGGAGTTTTCTTAACTGCATACATCCCTGTGAAAGGAATTTGAGTCAGTTGTCTTCACAACTGCCTCTAAAGTGACAATAAATAATATTCAAATTGAAATCCTACATAATTGAAATAAGAGTACATTGAATAATATAACCTTTTGCTAAAACATCACACTTCAACTTTTAACAGGTAGCTACAAACTCCATGATAGATCATCATTAAATTTTATAAACAGTGACACATAAAAAAAAATATGTACACTACATGGTTCTTAGCCATTACAAAAGATCATACAAGGACCAAACTTGAGGAAACAAGAAAAAAGATTCCTGTAATGTATAACACTTGTGGGTGTACCAGCATGGGTAGACCCATGTGCTAAACTATAAAATTAAAATAAACCAGGGTGACTTGAAGCTGTGACAAGTCCTTATCTCTTTAGAACATGAGATGCCCTTCAATTATTTCATCGCAGTAATATATTCTCTTTAAACTTGATTTGAATAAGGAAATTTATCTTCTTCATGCTAGTCTGAACTTGGGACCTAGTCCATAATTGTAAATAGACAGTAGCTCTTGTCTTGGATATTGTAATAGATAGATACTGATCATGCCTTGTAGTTTGTTTGTATAATACTGATGTAGTACGCCACAAAAATGAAAATGATCATCAAGGAAGCTACAAAATATGGTATGAAATACATAAATCATTGATCAAAGTATGTCTGCTTTCTAACAATATTACCTTTAAAGGCTTACTGTACAGACTTAAAAATCTGATCATACAAAATGACCAAATCTCTCTGAGTTGAATATGTATCCTATAATTGCAGTCTTATATTTTTTTTATTGCTGATGAATTTAGTACAATATGTTGATGTTGCAATATTTCTTATCAATTATAAAAGGAGACTTGATGGTATAGTAAATTTAGATCCACAAGGCTTTCTATTTTGGTGGAATTGTCTTTCATAGTTTTCTTTTAGGTAGTGCTTCAGATAACAAAGGGGCCTTTCCAAACTGGGACATATTGCTTGCTAAAGCTGGGAAGACAGCAAGGAAGGTGAGGAGGTCACTACTGTGCATCAATTATATCTAGTCCCATTTTCATCTAATGTCTACTGTATGTTTCTAGAATCTTTTCCCAAAACAAGTATCAAATGTTAAGAAAAGTTAACTATATTTCCCTTGTAGAAGAAGGTCAAAAACAATAAATAGTAAATGCTTTCTTTTCTCATTTATTAATATTCTATTTATAAAATACAGATGGAAAGTTTGTTTTTTCTTCTTATTTGCCAATATATCTAATCCCCTCTTTTTGTTTTCTTGTATAACCTTTTAGGGACAGGAACACGTTTAAATCTAAATGCTAAGGATATAGCAAGGTGCACACCATCAAAACATCAAGCTGCATTGGAGCAAGACGTGAGAGCCAATTACTATGTTCATACTTCCTTGTTTATTGTATTGCAATTTATGATGGAACTTAAATTATTGTCAAATCCAACAATAATTTAACTTCAATCTAGCTCTAATTCAGTTGAAGTGTTAACTGGTGATATGTTGTGCTTTGAGAAATTAAAATTTAATGCCACTCATACAATCTAACAAATGAATAATAGAAACACTTAGAGCCAATAGGTTTAGAATAGTATCCTAGAAGTTATTGATATTGCAATTGGTTGCAGTCTGATTTAAACATTCTACCCTTACCCTGTGAATTTTGAAACTTATTTCTCCTATAGCTTTGCAATCTCTTATTCCAATTAATTTTGTTGTTGTTGCAAAAATTGAGGTGGTGACAAAGGAACTTGTACAATCTTCTCACTATTTTTCATGAGAAGAAGCCCTGTCTTTCTTTTACAGCATAACAAGTTACAAATCTCCTATATTTTGCTAGCAAACTCTGCAGAAAGAATTGGATGTACCTCTCTTGATTGCATTTTCTATCAAGGGTTCCTTTCCTTTTCCATCCTGTTGCAAGCCATTTCCATTTGAAATTTCTTACGAGATAGCTTCCCGTGCGAGACAATTTTGTTGAGCTTTTGCATCGTTCACATTCAAATCAGCAGTAGTTTTTGTTGCAACTTGAACCTTGTTGTAGTTAACCTCTGATTTTACACTTTTGACTTTTGTTTTATAGCTCCAAAATTCTCCTTATACTTTGTTACAATTATCAATTTCTTGCCTTGCCAGTGTACACCTACAACATTCCTCAAGTCGCAATTCCACAACTATGTACCATTTTCACCAAGTGCTAGCAGAGACATATAAATTGGAAAGTGATTCTGCTATATAATTTTGGAAGTGATTCTGTTCAATGGTCAGGGTTTGGTTTTAGTTTTTCACAGTTCAGATCACAGGATTTTATGTTTCAAGTTTTTACTACTCTACCTAAATTTTAGTTTTTCTTTAATATACACACAATGCACCTTCACTGCAACCTGACACACCCTGATTTCAAAAATGACATCTGTGTACCTGCAGTTGTGCCCGTCCCTGCATCCACATCCATGAACCCTGTAGACTTAGGTATTCAGTGTAGGAACCTGCTAATTAAAGCATTAAACTCTCATGTTCTTAAGGTTTGAATTTCTTTGTTTGATTACTGAACTACTTCTCTACTATGGTTTTCAATTGCTATGGTTCTTAAAGAAAGTTATATCCTTCATTTAGTGTGCACGAGTCAATTGAGATGCACTAGAGACAATTGTCTTCCAGGTTAGTTTGAAATGGGGTAGACCTTTTTAAAGCGAATAGAAATCATTCATTTCTATATGAAGCTCCCGGGGAAGATTCGGAAAGTCTGAAGGGAACTTCCTCCTGATCGAAGATGGATTTCTTTTTCCCCAGATTAACCACTCTTCCATGGTGGAGTCTTTTTTACTATTAGCCATTGTCTAATATTTTGAAGGTCCTCCTTTTCCTTTAAGTGTTTCCCTGTCATTACTCTGTCTAGTGTTACCCTGCCATTACTCTGTCTTCCCATATCGTAATATCCTTACCACTTCCTGGAAAAATAAATAAATGGGTTTAAGATCCCTTTAATGCATAGTTCCAACAGTCCATTATTCTTTTTTCTGTCCATTGTGTTATAATATTTCTTGACTAAGACCTTCTTCCACAAATGAGAGGGGTCCTTAGATATCAAGTTCAAAAGAAATTTATCTCCTAATGCTAGATTCATGGAGGCTGGGTATCTTATTCACAATCCTCAAGCAAATGTATGGAGTATAAATTTTTACCATCTCACCAGAGCAAATACTCCGGCATCAAAACCCCTCAATTTTTCCTATTTTTTGAAAAGCTCCCAAATTTTTCAAAAAGGTCTCTGAATGAAAAAAATATCTCCCATTTAGGTGATTCTTCTCTCTGTGATATCTTATTTCTCACTGCAGATTAATCAATCTCAATAAATCTTTCATGGACTATAACCATGGACCACGAGTGCTATTAGTTTCTATTTAAATTTAACTGATAAATTGAATATATATTTTTTTAATGCTTGCTGAGTTTTTACCAATATTTTCCAGAGTTACTAATTTCATAAGATGATGATAAATCCCCTTGAGTTTTTGGTGAGTCTGAGTTTTGCAACAAAGGTTTAATTTGTGTATTTTATATACAGTAGGCATACAATGTTTAGATTTTTATTTTCTATTTCCTGGAAATCTGTTGCGGAGATCCAACCCACATGTCTATTGCCAAAATATTGACTGTAAGTTGCATAGGATAGTTTCCAGGCCTAATATTTCTAATTTTATAGTTTTGAATTTTGTTCTATAGCTCTAAAATTCTCCTTATATTTTGTTAAATTATCGATTTCTTGCCTTGCATAAGATAGTTTCCAGGCCTGCAATTTCTTGCCTTGCATAGGATAGTTTCTAGACATAGCCTGACTACTGCAATGTCTTAAACAAAGACCATTAATTGCAGGTTTCCAAGAACAACTGATTTTAAATTCATCTTCCTTGTCCATCTAGAAATGTAATGCTGAGTTTTGGTGGGCATTCTTTTTTGTGATGATTAACGTTTCCATGATGATTGATGTTGACATAATTATTTAGGCAGCTGTAGCAGCATCTGGAAGTTGTAGTTCTATTTCATCTTTTGAATTCAAGTATGAAGAAGAAGTGCTGAAGCAACTAGAGTTGAATCCACAGTTTGCAAGTTTTTGGAAATGTGTGCAAGAGTGACACCATGATGCATGTTCAGATCTTGATTTGATGAACACCTAATGTTTCCTAAAATGATGATAAAAGTGATATTGACACACACATAATTTAATGTGTGAGCACATAGTTGTAGCTATGACAGTAAGCTAAGTTTTATATATTAAAAAAAAAAACATTCTTTTGAAAAATTTGCATTAGTAAGGCAGTCATACAAGTTTGTGGCATCATGGAGATCAAGGCTTAGTCCAAGCATCCGAAGTATTGAATTGGAAGCTTATTCAAAAGGATGTAGCAAAAAACATAGTGATCAATCTTTGTTTATGAAGAAGACAGTCTGGATGACAAGTTCAGCAGACCATTGAAGAAAGTCTTGTTCAGTCCGAATTGAAAAGGTGTTTGTTGATAGGGGAAGTATGATGATTTGGATATGCTTAGCCATATTAAAAGATACAAGAAATATGAATATCAAGCATCCAAGGAAGGCATGAAGTTGAAAATTGAATGGCTGAAGCAGCTAGCAAATATGATCAGCAAACTCATATATCGGACCTTTAATAAACTAAGAAATTTGACCAGGAGCATTGAAGTTTGGATCTGAGTATATGATGAAATAGTTTGATATGATAGGGGGAGTTAGGTACATGATTACCTTTTATGAATTTACTAGATATGGACATGATTAACAAGAATGATCTGATGAGAAGAATCTTTGTATGAACCTTTGATGACTTGAATATCTGAGCTGACATCCTTGATGATGAGTTGATTGTGGATGTGGGGTTGGTAATATGGACATCGTATTGACATGACTATGGACAAATTAATAACATGTCTTTGAGAAATATAAACAGTAAACTCGTAGATGACCAGGCAGTGAACATATTTTGGCAAAAAATTTCATGACAACTTCTGTCAAGAAGTGATATATGGATCATGGTTACAATGGCATATAAAGCAATAAAATGAAGAAGACAATTATCGGCTTACAAGGCATCAAGTTTTTGCAAATACAATGGCATAGGCTGTTTTGACAGTAGCAAGGATGTGCATACAATGAAGCAGCATAAGCTCAGGGGGAGTTTTGGAAACACTACATTGAAGTTTTTGAAGATTCATGCAAAATTTCGCAGCCAAAGTACTAATTAACAACAGCAGCTTGCTCAAATAAATGGCTACAACAGTACACTCAACATGAGCATACAACTCAGCAAGTAATCAGTGATCAGTGATTTCAGATTCAAATATATGGACTTTTGCTAAAGGCATACTGTATGGCAGTCAAGGACAGATCTGAAGGACTAACTTATTGAGTGGTTTAGTGACAAAGTTATACCAAGGGAAAACATCATCTTGAATTAGAGAGTAAGTTTTGTAGTTTGAAATCTGCTAGATAAGGTATGTGTGCTTTCACTTAATTTCATCCAATAAAAGAGCACCTTGGCACAGATTCAAAGAAAAATATGAGACATACACATCTCAAGTATAGTGTTGATTTCAACAATATCTCAGCCTAGCACAGTTTTTAAGGAGAAGTTGTTCCAAGGATGCATTACCTCTATTATGAGGTACAATTCATTTCAACTAATATCTAGCACAAAATTATTTTGGAACATTGTTTGAAAACTACTTTGTGAACAAATCAGAGTACATAGAGCCAAAAAAAAAATGTAAATTATGCACGTATTTGGAGATAATATTCACATAAGATGTCACATAAAAAGCATGATGCAGATGCCCACAAGGCTTAAAAGTGCACGCAGCACTAGTGTAGATACTCACCAGACTTAATGATGATACCCTCTGTATGTTGCATGTAAACAATGATTTCATGACCGCAACTGAGGTAATCTCCCTAAATAAAAAAATTTAATGCAGAAAGTGAACAATGCTTGCAGGGGGGAGAGAGAATGCACACTGAGGCAGAGGAAGTACCTGCTATTCCTGCAACAAAGTATAAAATGCCTGCATCACTGACTAAAATGCACGCAGAGGTTGATAGAGTTTGAAAGAAATGAAAAAAAAATGCTTGACAATGTTGAAGGAAATGTGAGGAATGTTAATTTAATGACATGAAGCTATTACATGACATTCTTGAAAATGTCTAAAAGCTGCAAACAACACTTTCACTTGTACAAAAAGAAAATGAAAATTTCTATTTGATGTATTGGAAAAAAATGGATATGGATAGCATACTGACATCACATTGACAAACACAAAGCTGGAAAATAGGAAGCCTTGATTGTCGAGCATTCTTATGGATAAGTCCACCCTTAAACTCTGATTTTGTGAAGGTCTTTGATATATAAATGCACCTAGGACAATATAAAATGCCCACAGCAGCATATCAAACAGGCAGGGGGATATTAGCAAATATAGAAATCTACATGAAAGGGGGAGCCAACATTTAGCATGATGACAAGCAGTATTCCAGAATCCATTTTTGGACATTGTGAAGGTCTTGATGGCTCAATAGTTGACACTTTGTCATTAATGGCAAAGGGGGAGAGAAATTGAATAAGGTTGCCATCAATGACAAAGGGGGAGTTTGTTGAGCATTGGTTGTCATTGATGACAAACCATTAATGACAAAGGAGACATAAAGGTTGATGAAATGGCATGGAGTGACAAGCGTTGATGAAATGGCAATAAAAACATGGGAATACCAAGAAGGACCAAATGACCCATTATGTGGTCATTTGTGGTCAGTATGGTCATTGGTGACTTGATGGGGTCATGGAACCCATAGATGCTTTGGTTTATGGAAACTACACTCGATCACTCTTTTGAGAAACCAAGGACATGATGATATTAAGTTCTTGAAGCTTGATGGATGAAGTTTGTAATGATGATATTGGTCTAGGATATCACTTGATGATGTCCTTATTTGAAGTCTCTTATACCTGATGACAAAATTTGATAATATGACAGAATTACAAACAAAGGATGATAACCATTTAACTTTGGAGAAGCTCATAAAATATGCCAATTAAACTTGATGATGAAAATGATGAAGTTGGATCTAGAATTAAAAATAATAAAATTATATTTGCATCAAGTCGGATAAAAAATAAATAAATAAATGAAACATACATTTTTCAAGTCGTCCTCAAATAAAAATCAAATAATTTTTTTATGGCAGGTCGGCTCCCAAATCTTGTTGAAAAACTAGTATAAATGGGCGTCAAAGTATTAATTTTAGGTGAGAATTTGATTGAGCAGAGCTCTGATTTTTGGGAGATAGTAGAGGAAGCCCCAGTGATAAGGATGAAGGAAGAAGATCTGAAATTTCTTGATTGGGTGATTGCATTATGAGTTCAATAGATGAAGGAGTGCGAGAAAAGCTCACTAGCTTGACTGAGGTAAGAAATTAGCAGTAGAGGTCTAGAGAAGATCCGAGTTTTGGTGGTAGCAGTAAAGGTTGCAGCAACAAGTTTTGTTGCAGGAGGAGCAGTCAACAAATTGTAGTAGCAGTCAAGTATTTTTTTGTGGTGATGACAGTCCAATCTAGGATTGGTCTCGGGGTTTCACCAGCATACCCTTGACAGTCCAAACTTGCAAAAGACGACATCAATCCCAAATTGCAGAGAAGGCAAAATTCCATGAAATTTGCAGCAGTCAAGATAAACAGTCCTATTATTATTTTCAACAGCAGCAACAACAAAGAATGATAACCATAATTTGCAGACAATGAAATACCACGTCACAACAAGAAGCTCTTCTAATCTTAGGTTATACAATAGTTTTTGTTAAGGGTATCTGAACAACAGTGATATCTGTACATATCCTACATTCACTTGACCTCTAAGGAAGAAGACGATCTCAAACATAGGCATCCTACTCACAGTTTGTATGGTTGATCCTCCTTTTGAAGTCTGTTTACAAAGAAATCACAGGGTCAGATGAAGTCATCCACATTGATCTTTAGTACTCTTCATTGATTAACACCAACAATGTTCTCATCTCGAATAGCCTCAAGAAATAATCTTTGTGGAGAATACTGAACGACAACTCTAAAGCAATAAAATTGAAACTCTAATCCTTGTAGGCATACAAATCATGATCTCAGTCAAGCCATAGTGCAACCACAATAGAAGCTTGATGTCTTCTCAGTTGTAACCATAGAATTTTGATGATCTAATCTATCTAAGGTCTTAAGGAAAGCTTTGAGTCTGTGTATTAAGGGATGCTAAAATTGTAAGTAAGCTACATGCTCTGAATTATTGAGAACAATGTTCAAAGCATCTAAAGGAGTATATCATGGAAGGCTTCCTAAGGCAGTGAAGGCAGTAAACATTTGATTCTGTTCTCTGGTGAAGACATTCTTTCAGACATTCATGTTGAAGTCTTCAACTCTGGAAATTTCTTATGACTGCCACAAGTTTGAGCTAGTTATGTTCAAGCATCTTGGTTCAAGTAAGTATACCCTTGCAGACATCTTGCATTAGCATTTGATTGCTAGATCTCAGTACTATTGAGAACTATGGTCAATTGAATGTATAAGGGTTGGAGGAACTGTTAGAATTCAGTTTTTGATTTTTGGGAGGAGGCTTAAGCTCCAATGACACATTTTGATTGATGTGTGTTGGGATTGAAATTTTTCGTTGACTCAACAAGAGGTCACAAGTAATTTTAACAAAGCAGGCAATTATATGATGTGGCAGCAAAAATTAATGAGTAGCAGATGAGCAGCAGCAGAGATGAGCAGCGGTAATGAGCAGAGATGAGCAGTGGCAATGAGCAGAGATGAGCAAATGATGAGAATGTTGATGTGACACAGATTGCTGGTAACACAAGTATACTGTATTGTAAATGCAAGCTAGTCTTGCATCTGGGGTTTGGAAACCTCAACCCTTCTTAGCTGGGTCTAAGAAAACCAGGCAGGGTTCTAGATGCAGAGTAGGTACTCTTTGTATCAGTAGGTGCTGATTTTACCTAACGGTTGTAGCCGGACCAAAACTAATACAAAAAAATTACAAAATTATATCCAAAGGGCTTAAATATTCAGCAATAAAAATATTTTAGTTGCCTGGAAGTTCTTTCAAATCAAGTTTTCTCTATCAAGCATAAATATTTAATAGCATCATCCGTCACCCCTGTATTAATATTTCCAGTGGTATTGGTGTGATGCCCTATGGGGCCTCTCTTGCTTGTGGGTTGTTGTCTATGTAATGTATTACGAGCTATTACTACAGTGGCATATCCCTATGGTTGGATTTAGTTCAACTTCATAAACTTTTATTTTGAGAAATATTTCTTATAGAATCTTTTTGGCTGTGTTGTTGTGGTATGATGGGTGTGTCTATGATGTCAAAGTCACTCAGGACTTGCACCTAGCCTCATCTACACCCACTCAAAAGGTTTGAACCTAGGCCTACATGTTAATACAAGCTTGATCACCTTGCTGCTTTCCACTAGACCACACTCCCATGGGTGATTCCACTTAATAATTTCTCTAATCTTTCCATCTATGTGTGACATGTGTTGTGAATAACCCCACATGGATAAAAATTGTGAGACAAAGGTGGAATATGAGGCATTTCCTTACTCAACAATACTTGGCCAGACTCAATCTAATTTGGAAGACCCAGGCCTAACATAGTCAGACATATATTAGGCCCAACCCGAATAGACAAGAATTGCTAGACCCATCAAGTCTCAATTAGACTCCATTGGGTGTAATAAGTCAACCCCGTATAGACATTGACCATATGTTATATACAAGGCCAAAAAGACCATTTGCCCCTTTACTTTTCAGTTTTCTCAGAGTGGGATTTGGAGTAGGGTTGTGGCATTTTGCAATAAGACCTTGAGCATCTTGGAACAAGCTTGGGCGTGACATCATCAACCTATCTCTACTAGGGCACAATACCATTTTGATTTAGAACTTCATGCGATGGTCCATGACATTTTGATGTATGATGTACTTAGTTATACAATTTTCGGATTCCAAATATGTTATTTTTGCATTATACTCTGTAATATTTCATATCTAATTTTAATGCAAAACAAGTCCTAAATGGTAAACAAGTCTATTTTATTTTTCTAGAAATTATGGTAATTTTTACATTTTTTTATTTGTAGTCTATGTTGGGGCGATGCTCAAGTCCTTGCTGAGTCACAAGTCATGTTTGACCCTTCAGCCAAAACAAGTTTTTTGTTGAATCAAGTTTGGTGACTTTGGCCCGCACCAAAAGCTTTGCCCGTCCAAAAGTTGGATTTGGAGTGCAAGTCCCCTGTTGATGTGATAGCATCCTTGTTTGTTTTAATACTAACATCAACGGTAGTATCAATGTCATTCCTTGTGCTTAGTGTTGAGAATGGTGGAAAATTCATATCTTGTTACAATGGACCCATATTACATCACTAATGTATGTGGCTAAGCCCAACTTATATTCATTTATTGTAATATTAGGTGATGGTTAAAGCCTATACCTAGTCAATCTAATGTAAGCCCATAATCCCTCTTGGGGAGAGCGCCCTGCTTCTTGAGCTGACTGAGTATAAATATAGACTTGAGTATCATTTGTGAGTCATAATTGTGAGCTACTATTCTCTTTAAAACTTACGTCTTTAAGCCTGCATGTCCATATACTATTGTGCTCTCTATAGCATGCTTATGATCTCATACTCTAGTGTGCACCTATGGTTCTGCTCTAATGCACTTTCCCACTCTTTATCAAGTGTTGTTCTCTGCCCTTATACTCTAGGTTTGAGGGTTTATCAGTGATTCCATCCAATCCTTGCTTTCTATTGTGATCTAAACTTAGTATAGCAGCGTGTGTGAGGCTCCTCCTACTAATTTCGCTGCTAGTTAGGGCTTTTCTTGGCTATTCATGTCGGTATCCTGAGTTTCAGACCTTGCATGGGAAAGAATTCCTAGCTTGCAGAGTATTAGACCTGTTTTTTATGGTGTTATTATTTGTCGGAGATGGGAATCTCATGTAGGATTGTTTTTGTACATGCTTTATACGTTTTTTCAATTTTGGAGACCTTATGCAAAGGATTGAAGTGCTCGGCATTAGGGATTGATTCTTTTATTTCAGAAATTTTTCACAGGACAGATCGAAAGTTTCTTGATTGGTTGCATCACTTACCAGCTACTACACTAGTTTTTCCAGACAAACCATTATTTCAGTGTTTTTCTAGCATTGATTTATTATTGGTGCTTTTTATTACTGATTTACTGTGTTGTTCAGCAGATTTCACCCTCAAAATGATGCCTTGGCACCGTATCAGTCTAAAACCTTGTACATCCTCTGTATTTTTGTGCATTTTACAATAGATTCAGAGATTTTTGGCTAGTGGCATTGCCTAAAGGCATACACAACTAAGGTTTCCAGATCTAATTTTTATTTTTTCAGCAATTGATCCAAAAAAGTTTGCTGAGTGGCATCACCCTAAGCACTGTAGAACTAGGCTTTCCAAATCTTATTTTATTTTTAAATACGTCTTGTATTTATAGAAAATAATTGACAAACAGTGGAGCAAAAAGAGAAAGGGTATATACAATGGAACATATAATCTCTTCCAGAGAACAACTAAGTGGGAAAAAAATCATAATATGTGGCAATGTCAAGAGATTGGGAGCCTTTGATCAATGAAGTGCCCTTCGCCAGGTGGCAAATCTCATCCCACAACAATGAGCAGAAAACAGACAGAACTATGCTCATTCTCAAAAACCTAAAAACACCTGACCTTCCAAAGGTTGAATAAAGCTTAAATTTGAATCCTAGTGAAAGCAGTGTGAACAAGATAATGGCCATCTCTGAACTCAACAGCATGCCAAAGCAACATATCTTACAGAAACACTTACTATTGATCCTCCATGTGGCTTTAACAATGCTTGGCAAACAATTACTCCTTGAAAACATGCTTCACAATCTTCGAGCAGTGACAAACTCAGCATAGCCCATTAGAAGGCCCATTCTTTCCCAATTGGGCTTTGGATGGAATCCCCTGATAGTCATCAACCAACCAAATATTTGCAGGTTATAAGAGAGTTTGATAGACCACATGATGTGAAGCCAATGCACCCATCTTTCCTTTACATCAATGGACATCCAACGAGCATTAAGAACTAGAGATAATCGATGCTATTGATGAACGACCAAATAAAAATACCTGGAATCATACTTAAGGAGAGGACGACTGAAACTCCATCCCCAATCATGGAGTTGAGGAACCTTATCTGGAACCTTGTCTGGAACAGGTGAAATCGGGCATTGATGGCACTTCTTATTTCCATGTCAGAAAATCACAAACGCCTTGAGAGAATAAATTACTCCAAGCATATCCCCAAACACCATTTTTATCTTAATTTATTAGTGCGTCAAAAAACATGCCTTGAAGGGGCTACACCAAATTCTATTTAGGACATGCACCCAACCTGACTCCTTTGAAACCCATGTCATCCAAGTGGGACAAGCCACGGTAAGATTGGCACCTTCATGGGCGGCTAAGCACTTTGTTGACCTCACCAGTGAGCCAGAGCCAACAACTTGTTGACATACGCAGACATTTTTTAACTTTTATATACTTTAGGACCCTGAAATAACTAGCCGTCTATCCATTTTCATAGTAGTGCCAAATTGATAGACTACTTATACCAGAGCTTTAATAGTTCAAACTTCAAACCATGAAATCCATACATTTGTTTAATGTTTGTTGCTGATAGACTGCGTGTTCATCATTTGGATTTCTACTGAATTATGTATGTCATAATTGGGCAACATACAACACATTTACTGAATGTATCTCTTTTCTATGACTATTGCACCAATGTGTTCTTTCCAATCGCAATATATAAATCGATATGCACACCACCTCAACCGGCATGTTTCTAAATTGTGAATGTAAGATGCAACTGAGTTAACATGGACTAAAGGGAAACAGTGAACTAACCGTCTGGTCTCCACAAGCAGTCAAGATGCGGGTATCATCCTGCAAAAGAACAACAACAGAACCTCAGACAGCAATACTAACAAAGATTTAGGTGCAACTGACTCTATAACAAGATTTAGGTTATATCCAGATTAGCATTTTTTCAATTAAGTCGAAGGGTGGCTGCCAATCAAAAGCATTTTTTAATGAGATCGAAGGCCATAACAGACCAACTAATGCATTTTTCAATGAAGTTGAAGGCCTTGATTGCCCATATGTATTTTTCAATAAAGTTTCAAGGCAATGACTGCGAATCAAATGCATTTTCAACGAGATTGAGAGTCATGACTGCCCATCAAGTACATTTTTCAATGAAGTTGAAATTCATAGATGCCCATCAAATGCATTTGATTACATTGCCAAAATTGAATCAGTTCTGTTGCTGCAAAACTGTAATCTAAAGCCCAACTTTCTTCCATAAAACACTACAAGATCATTCAAGACACGCGAACTATATATTGTAGACATTGAACCAACATGAACCATTTAAAATTCAATTAAAATACGCAAATTACCCTTATCCAGCAAATATTAAAGATGGCATTATTATGAGCCCTCCAAAGCTCTGTTCTAACATCTCCTGCAATCAAAGGAAGCAAGCACACCATCAAGAACCGATTCCAAAACCCAAGAAACAGCCCAGTTTAGTAGAGTGTGCAACCAACTTGTGTCCAGTTCACAGGAATAATAAGGAGGAAATCGGTGGCGTGTATTAAATAGGCTAACAAATCCTTCTTCATCTGAGACTGCAAGCACATGACTGCTACCATTTGTCTACAAACAAACCATCAATTTTTTTAATATCTCAAATAAAAACAACAATAAGATCGCACCCCACGAGGTATAACGGACTCCTGATAAACCCTAAACCCTTAACTTGGAAAATGATGCTGCAAGAGCAGGCGTAGATATGTTACTGGGCTCCATCATTAGAACTCCATGGCCATCACCTCCCTCGGATATCATACTACCCATATAAGGCCTCTTGCGTACTGCAGTGCCATCATCCATATTCAATTAAATCGTTACTGTAAAATCTCTGATATGGGCTTAAACCTGCGTATCTAGATCCAGAATAAAGGATTGGATTGGCATTACCTCTGAGGGGTCGAATTTCTCTGGCCTTGAGGGACTTGAACACAGAATTATTGATAGTATCTATGTAAATGGTTTTTGTGTAGGTAGTTTTTGATCTGAGGTTTGAGGCAAGAAAATGCTGCAAAATCCTGCCAAGAGGCCAGGGCAAATTGCAGTAAAGTGGGTTTTAGAGTTCAGGATCGAGCTCAATGTGTTTTGCTGGGTATTTGTATTTTATTTTCATTTATTTTTCTTTGAATTCGTTTTTATTTTCCCACTCCCTCCATGGCGGGAACTGAGCTCGGCGGAGATAATCATAATTCTTAATATAATTTTGTTTTTTAAGAAATACATGGATATTGGTTTACTACCCAATTTAATATCTACTTAATGTTAATAACGAGCATATATACATGTTAACGGGATATTGTTTTGTTTATTTTATTTTAAAATTATAAGTTAAATATAAACTTTTTCTTTTAAGGTTGTTTTTCATATAAGGTAGGTATACATCTATAAATATAAATGAAGGAAGCTCTGAAATCATAGTTTAAATGGGGTTTTTTGGTCCCACAAACAAGGGAACCTTTTATATCAATTTGGTATTTGACTAGGTTGTGACTTTCAAATTAAATAATTATTATCAATTGTGCTATGGTCCAATAGTAAACTTGTGTGAGTTTTCCATCACTAATTGATGTCTGATTCTCAAATCGAGGGTGCCTTTGGTATCTAAAATTGGGAATCCTTAGAGTGGTATGTCCTACAAGTGATCCATTAACTCCAAATATCAAAGCTCGGTCTTGATAGATATAAATAGATTTAAGTAATGGGATGCAATAGGGAGATTTGTGGGGAACTAAGTCCTGGACTCCTACCAAAAAAAAGGTTTGTTTTTGTCCCAACAAAAAAAAAGTATAGTTATTCTTATTATTATGTGGTGTATATGGCATCTTGTTTCTCTTGATGCTATAATGGGTAGTGAGTTTTTGAGTGAGCTATGATCCAATGGTAAACATGTGGAAATTTTTCTTTACTATCCCAAGTTCAATTCCAAGCGAATAGAGAATCGCTAGGATGGTGCGCCCTGATCTCGATAGATACAAATAAATTTTAGTAATGGATTTGGGGAAAATAAGGCCTTCACTCTAACCAAAAATTAAGGGGGTTTTTGTGGAAAAAAATAATAGTAATTTGTGATAAATTGGTGGGATTTTTTAACTATTGGCTTAATTCCAAATCCTAGTGAATGGTATTATTGCCACTCCCTAAGAGTTCTCAAAGCAAAATGTCCCATAGGTGATAAGTTCATTGACTCCAGTCTCAAAACCTACTGTTAATAAATACAAATAGATTCCAATAGTGAATTTTGGGGGAATAAGTCCTCGATTCCAATCATTAATAAGGTGTGTTTTTGAAAAAAATATATGTTTGTGTGTGTGTGTGTGTGCATGTGTTTGTCCACATATACACCCATGCCTGCTTTTTAAAATAAATTTGTGAGTTTTTCTTGTTTTGGATAAGCTAATTACGTTGATAAGTATTTATCTATAAAATTTGGTTCTATGGCATTACTTTGGAATCGTTGTCTCTCCCTCCAATAAAGAGTTGACACATGTGATGGCATTTGTTATTATAGAAAGATTGTTGTAATCCCATAGGTTCTTGCTTTAATTTGTCAATTTGGAGAATGTGTTAATCTGAATGAGGTGTAGTCATTCCCAACCCATCGCCATGCGACGGCTATTCCATGAGGCGCTTTCCATGTTAAATAGTTGACCAATTAAAGGCTCCGTCGCTTAAGCGACGCTTACTAATGCACCATCGCTTAACCGATGGTTATGAGAATATCCGTCGCTTAACTGACGCTTGTGGCCACATTTACAAAAAAAAATGTATCCTTGTGATTTTTGGTAAGTTTAAAAAGAGAAATCCACGCGCCGTCGGATTTTTTCGTTGGATTTTGGATGAAAATGTACTAGTGAATGAAAAATTTTCTTACAAAGTTACTAGACATGATGAAAATATGAGGAACCTTAAAACTATTATAGACATATCCTTGTGGTGGTGTTTCTCGTTCCATTCCATGCCCTGCATCATTAATTCATGATAAAATGAATTTAGACCTAAACTACCCATCCAAATCTGAGCAAGCTCCACAAAGGTGAAAGAAAAATTTCTACATTCGTCATCTCTACCAGTTATTACAAAAGGCAAACTGTCTTTACTCAAAGAGTCAACATTCATGGGTTTCTACAGTGCTGGCTAGCTATGAACATAACTACAGTGAAACAATTTTTGGCCATATTTCTATTTGACCATTAATTAAACTCAGAGGTGGAGAAACCACTTTATTTGGATTGGATTCTCTTTTATTGTAAGAATTAACCAGACCTAACATGCACTTCAAACATTTTGATTTTCCAAGAGCATTCTGAGCTTTGTACTTGCACGTAGTTCCCTTTAGTATCCTATAAATTAGAAATCAAATCTCACATGTCTACTCTGAATTCGCTTCATAGACAATAAACCTTTCTATTCAATTTGCCCCATGATATGTATAAGGCTCTCCTTCTCTCCCCTTAAATATAGAATCTATGTCCCTTGCTATTAGCATTGTACCCAACAGAGCTATATCTATGCCATAATGTTCCATGGCCTAAGTTGGTTGTATATATACTACACCTATGCCCTAGCAACTGCATATATGGTGAGTTGTGTGGATGTGCATATACTAGAATGTTAGGGGTATCTTCATACGTTAGTCAGAATGTTAGGGGTATCTTCATAGGTTGGTCAGGAGTTGAGGTCAGTTGGGGGGCAGGGATCACATGCATAGGTTGTAGGATTGGGAGAAATTTTGGCATCAGATGCTTGATTCAAGGTTAATTGGTTGGTTTGTGGGGATTTCAATACGGTGGAATATTAGGAGGACAAAGGGAGAGTATCAAGGTCAGGAGCACCAGGGCGGCATAGATCTATGAACATATATTTCCTCCTCTAGTATTTTAGCCTAGTTTTCACATTATCAAGTTTACATTTCTTAGGCTATACATCCACATGGTTGCCCCTAATTTGGACTTTGGAAATTCCAATCATTACATCCATAGATTTTGTCTCCTAGGACTTGGAACCTATCAATTCAGTCAAGGAACGTGTTTTTCAATATGTTCTTTTTTTCTTCAGATAAAACACAGGTTTCAATAATTCTTTGTTTAAGTATATAAGAGAAAGCGAAATCGTTATACCAGTAGCTTCTCAAATATTATCATAGAATCATTATATGAATGTAAACATTCTATCTTGGTTGAATTGTGTCTTCATTATCTAATACATCTATGCTACTTGCCATTAGATTCACTCAAATTTTAATATTGTGTAAATTGCTCCCAATTAAAAAAATATATAGTTTCCCAGAGATTAACAAAGTTCAAATCCCTGGAAGTGAAATTAGTACGTGCGGGACCTGCCCTGTATTCACGCTTCAATGCACAATTTTTGAACTGGAAGGAATTTAATAATTATAACCAGGATATCCATCAATCATTAACAAGTAAGCTTAGACTTTACAAATGAATCATGCTTAAACAGGTATCTTTTTTAGCATTAAAATAATTCACAAATGAAATAATGTGGAGGTCCATTTGTCTTGCAAAAAAAATTAAAAGAGAACCCACGTTTTTAACAGAATAAATCGTGATTTATATATAGAGAAACTACAACATAATCAATGGAAGGAGAAACTCCAGTAGCATATCCTATTGGGAACCCAAAAGCATAGTGGAATAGGTCTATGAAGGATTGGCACTGAAATACATAAATCCCATATGTAAATGCAAAGAAAAACGTACTTCAGGAAGTACCTCATTGTGGCTGAAACTTGAACGATTCTTGATTCTCATCATAGATTCAAAGCGATGAAGCTCTATATGGCTGAATTTTCTCTAAATCCAAGGATCTGAAACTAGTATGCCCACAATATGGATTTGATAAACCCTCGCCTTCTGCACAATACAAGTCATGGGATTATGTGATGGGTTTTGCTCAGGTTTGTGTTTGGCATTTGACAGATGGTCTGGTTGGACTTATGGCTTGACACAATTTTGAGCTGATCTAAAGGAGATTAGGCTCCAAGTTAGACCCAATATTTTTAATTTCCTGCCTATACACAACATAATCCGGCCATGCATAAAAACTAATTAATTATAACTCAAAATATAAACAATAGCCCAAATAGTTTTGTCATGCTTCATTTCGTGATGTATGAAAATACATTAGCATAAGTGGTTTCGAGTTTTTGGATCCAATTTGACAGAAATTTAAGGAAATATTTTAGGATTTTATGAAGTATCGTACTACTGTTTGAGATTTTTTATTTTTTATTTTACATTTGAAATTATTTATAAATGGATTTTAGTTTCTAACTTTTGAAGAATTGATCAACGAGAGCTCATGACATATAAGGACTTTGACATACGAGATAAAAGGGCTAACTTGATGACATGAACTGAAAACAATCTTTGACTTATTTGGCCTGTCCTTTTAAGATATAAGATAAATCATTCAAATGGCTATCTATATTATGATGAAAATTCTTATATGTTTTTTTTATAAGATGTAATAATCTCGTGGAAAATAGTTTGGACTAGTTTTATTTATTGGACTAGAAATTGGATATGCACATGAAGGCATGAAAATATCATGAAGGATGCAAAGAATTTAATTATATTAAAAGAAATATAGTTTTTATTTTAAACAAATGTTAAATACAAAAATCACATGTAATTTGGGTCAACAAAAATATTATTGTTTGTTGTTTAAATGCTGTTATAAATATAAATACAAATATTTTGAAGTAAATTAAGTTAAAAATGGTGTTTAAATGTTGTTATAAATATAAATATAAATATAAATATTTTGAAGTAAATTAAGTTTAAAAAAAATATGTAGTAATGTTTTTGTATAAATATCATCTTAGATCCAAATCTTAGGCTTTATCAAGTGTTGAGAGGGATCAAATCTCCGGAGGTGTAAACTTCTTCTTCAATAGCTCCTTGCGTGCAATACCTTAGAAGAGGTTTGCACCTCAGAATATTTGATCCCACTCGGCGCTTGATAGAGCCTAGAATTTGAATCCAGGCTCGTATTTAATATAAGTTATATGTTATATATATTGTTTTTAAGTTATATATTATAATATACAATATAATATATAATACAAATACATTATTATATATAATATAAAGAGTATTAAGAGAAATAATCCTATTTTCTACTTTAATTTGATAATTTTTAATTATTATAAAGGGGATTATGGACTAGATAAATGGGCACATTTTTCATTCAAACAGGGGAATAAAGAACTTAGATAAGACAAAATGATCTCTATGGAGGAGACTTTTTTAAGGGTAAGCTAAAGGGGTTTGGAATTTAAAGGTGTTTTATTTCTTTTATGTAAATGAAAATGGGAAGGGGTGAGGACTTTAGACAGAAAAGGGTTTAAAAGCTAGGATATTAGGGGAAATAATTAAAAGGGGGAAGTGCTCATATTTTTTTAATAAATAAGGGATATTGGTTTATTTTTCTATTAGACTTAGAGGGATACTTTTCAACTTTAGAAGCATAGATGTAATGAGAAGAATGTCAAATGGACGCATCATACAAATTAATAAAGGACACAAAAATAAAAATAAAAATAGTTTTCATGCTCTTACCTACCTAAGCTTCAATTGAGTGTCAAAGGGGACAAATGATGATGATTTGGGCCAAATTAAATATGAACATGTTAAGTGTGATAATTTGAACATGTACAATGGTATAAAATTCAAGACATGATGATGCTTTTAATGAGAAACGACCAATCTCTGAGACACAACATTAACTAGACTATCATGCTGATGTAAAAGAAACGACTTGGAAAATATGTTGAAGGGGTCATACGTGCCAAGGTTTAGTGGGTCTTTTTATATGCCTAGGTCATGTCCAAATTAACATATAGCTAGGTTGCATTAATTCAATTTTGTTAATATAGGGATGTGTAAATATATTTTTTATGTGTTAGAATTTACTAAATTCTAACACTGCAGATGGTTTCAAAGACCCCTTTAAGGGGTCTCGGATGGAAGGGGTCTCTGAATCCATCTACAATGTTAGAATTTAGTAAAGGGTTCTCTTAATCCATCTACAGTGTTAGAATTTAGTAAAATGTACAAATTCATTGTCAAATTTGTAATTTTTTTCATTATTGGAGTGACAACTAAAAATGACCAAATAAATGACGAATTGTTATGTGGTCATTTTTAGTCTAGATATCTTGTGACCAAATTTGGTCATTTATCTTGGTCGTTTTTAGCTGGTTTTTATCTCGTGACCAAAAGTGGTCATTTATCTTGGTCTTTTTTAGTTAGCTCACTTAAATTTATCAATTTTGGTCATTTATCCCTTGAAAAAAACTATGGTGACCAAAATGTTTGGTCTCCTGGTCACTAATCTCTCATTTTCCACTAGTGGTTGGAGGCTTAGTTTCATAGACAATTTTATTCACTTAGTTTAAATTCTTAAAAATAACTTGGATAGTTCTATTCATTTACTTTAAATTCTTAAAAATATCAAATTAAAGGAGTTATTGATCTTCCTCTTAGAAATTTGTAGAGCTGTGTCTACTGAAGCAGCATCATCTTCAAAACTTAAAGTCACCTTAAAGTTGCACGTAAACTCTTCCTAGTCTACTGTGCCTATGTGCACTTCCAGCTCTGTATACCAATTCTTCAGGATTGTATCCAAGTATGTGTAAACAAATGCGTGGTACAATAAACAAGGTGATCTGTAGGACACGTCAAAACTTACAGGGTTAGTAAATAGAGGTTGGTAAATAGAAAAGATGGGTGCCCCGGTGGTAACACTCTCGACGAAGTGCTGCTTAAAATAGAGGAGGGGGCAGTCTTATATAGGGAATGTCCAGTTGAAGGCATGAGCGGCTCAATCCTTCATTCGTTCTTTATTTAAGGTTGGTTTTATAAGTATAAAATGATTATATGAGATAGGAGGATATCATACTCTTTGTTGGGTAGAGTTGTTCTGCTGATGGAAGAAGGGTGAATTGTGAGAATTGTCCTATCAATATATTTCTCGGTTTCCCTCCTTTGTTTGGTTACCGGAGTGGATTGTTTGACTCATCCCATAGGTTGGTAATGGAAGATGTGGAACTACAAGAAGACCCTCATAAACATACTACAGATAATCTTTCAAGTGAGTTGAATTTTCGGTTCTTAAATTTAGTTTGTTTTATGGGAAGCTTAATATTTCAATTCTGTTTGTATCTTACTGCTTTTGTTTTTGTGGTTTTGAGGAAATCATGATTTCCATTGTCGGAATTCTATAAGCAGCAATGATCTTCACTGTTATGTAGAAAACAGTGTTTTGATTGTGTTCGTTAATGTTGTTTTTAAAAATAGAACATCCTCACCTCTAAATACTGTTCGTTGTCGTAGCGTTCATACTTGATGATCTTCAACAAATTTTGGTTTGGGTTTTTGCAGCTCTTGCAAGATGGATTAAGTAGTCCATGTTTTGCATAATTTTGAATTCCTATCATCCTTCTCAAGCAAGGCATGGTAATTTACTGAAATCTTATAATTTTCTAAGTTTATTTTCAAAGGTTAAATTTGGAGAATGTTGAATGCATGTGGCACGGTAATTTCTTGGAATAGCCTCTCTTAAATTTTGTAAGCTTGTTTTTGAATGTGAAATTTGAAGACTTTTGAAAGCCTACCATCTTGGAATGCCTAGTAATTTCCTGCAATTTGTCTCTATCATAGAATTCAAAGTTAAATGATTGTTAATGATGGGTAAGCTGCATATGTTCTATATAATCTATACTATTATTCAAAGGGTTTCCAATTGATTACATTATTCATATTTTGCAAAGGTTTTCCAATGGATTACATCATTTACATTGAGGTGATGAGTTTTTAACTTTTTTCTAACTTAGGAGTTTCCAAAGTCAATTTTCAACCCACATTTTGTTTAGTAAATGATGTGGCTAATATGGAGGGGAGGTTTTTATTTAGGTCTTTTCAATTCAATGGTGTTGTGGATATGCGATGTTTTTTTATGTTCATTATTTGGTTTTAAGTCAAAACAACCACTTGTTTAATATTATAAACATGATCCCATAATGTTAGGGACTTACAAAATTCCCTTCTTGTACCTTCTTGTAACAACCACTCGTTTAATATTATAAACCTGATCCCGTAATGTTAGGGACTTACGAAATTCCCTTCTTTTACCTTCTTGTATTTATCATCTATAGACACAATAATATTCAAATGAGATGTACATCCATCTTATTGCAGAACACAGAATGAGTAAGTGTTGTGTATATGATTTGCAACTTGCTATGTTAGTTTTTTTTTGTTTAATGTAATAATGTGGACTTTGATGTAATTCAAGAGTGTCGCAGAATGAGTAAGTGTCGTGTATATGATTTGCAATTGGATATGTTAGTTTTTTTTGGGTTTAATGTAATAATGTGGACTTTGAGGTAATTCAAGAGTGTCAGAAAATGAGTAAGCGTCGTGTATATGATTTGCAATTGGCCATGTCAGTTTTTTTGGTTTAATGTAATAATATGGACTTTGAGGTAATTCAAGAGTGTCGTCTCTTTAGAATCTAAAATGAAATCCATCTCAATTAATTTTTATTTGAGTGCTTAATATTACTAATGCTCTTGCTATATCTCTCATTCAAATAACCCCTTGCAAGTTGGGGTGGAAGGGCCTTTCTCAGTTTAGTATGAGAGGGCAGGGAAAAAAATCCATCAATGTTAGTGAATTTGATACAGGTTCTGCATTAACTCCAATATTGTTATTGACTGGAGTCATGTGCAAGGTCCTCCTAAACCATGAACAATAATTTAAAAAAATATGACCTTGATGCATAATAAAAACCAAGAAAGGGAAACAAATTTATGCAGCCAGTTCATCCTTATTTCAATTGATTCTTTTAATTTCACATTTTTCTACTTCACACACTTTCAATAGCTTTCCATAGAAGGTATTATCAAGATTTAAAAAATATCATGGATCGTACCTATTAAGTTAATATTTGAGTACTTTAGTTTAATTATAGAGAATTTATGGTAAAAAAGTTTTTCATGTAACCCTTCCACTTAGAGAAAGGTTTCACAATTTAAGGAGGAAATTGGTGTACTCGGTTAATGACCTAGGAGGATATTGGTGGCCACCCACCTATTCCTCTTGGACCCCCACCGCTGTTTCTTTCAGTTTTCCAGTTTCCTTAATTGTAGCACAATTTACTATTTTTGGCAGTTTTCGGGTCCTAAACTTCCAGAGCCGTTTTGAGGCCCTAAACGACATTTTTTTGGCATCAAATGGTCAGGCAAATATTAGTCTATTTCGGACTTGATATTTACTATTTATGGATGTAGTCCTTAAACAATAATTTCTAACAATGTATCATGCACGTCAAAAGGAGGTAGTATGCTAAAGTTATGACCCCGAGAAATTGATGTACCAAGTTACCCAATGGGGCCCACATTAAGGCGTTTCACCTCCTAGGGTTAGGTTTTTGGATGTGTAGGGTTTCCATTGTTTCTCAATAATATACAAGCCTTCAAGCCTCATTGTAACACGGAGTTCAAAGGCATGTAGCTGCCACATCTCTTCTCAGAGATAAGCTACCAGCACTCTAGCTAGTTTATTTCCGTTCTGTATGTAAACAAGTTTCAATTATTGATTAATGAAATGAAGTGTTATTTTCATTGCATATTTGTTTCTATGGTTATTTGTGTATTCTGTTGCATTCCTACATAAATCCGAATTAGTGGTATTAGATAAATCTGCTCTTTCTTGATCCTTCTTTGCGTGTCCCCAACAAGGGCGGGTTATAAAGAGTTAGGGCTCAATCTGGTTGAACCTTTGCAAGATCAGCCTCGCAAATCCTGAAGGCCACCCATGGGGGATGAAAAGAAAGATGAGGGTGTAGAAGATCCTATCAAAATGTTGCTCGAGGAGGCCCTTGAAAAACAAAGGAACGCGATGATGGATAACTTCGCCCAAATCCTTCAACGACTTCCCACTGGTGGCCCATCTGCATCTAGCAGCCACTCTGGAGGTGCAACCCCTTTTAAGGTACAAGTAAACTTTGACGTTCCCATATTTGATGGTGGAATAGATGCAAACACCGTAGATAAATGGTTGAATCTATTAGAAGGATATTTCTCGGTTCATGACTTTTCTGACTGGGAAAAGATTACTTTTTCTCTACTCAAATCCGCCCCCCATGTCAAGGACTGGTGGGAAACCTACTGTGAGAGAAAGGATGAGGAGGAACCCTCTCTGTTCTCAACCGTACCCACTTGGAATTATTTTCTAAATGCCATAAAGGGACAATATTATCTAGTGGGGAGCTATGATGACAAGTAAATCCAATGGACTACGCTGTGGTAGTAAAGAGATCAAGATGTGCATGAGCTGACGAATCTGTTCCATGCCCTGTGCACCAACTTGGGTATCAAAGATTCAAAGAAACATTTGGTGCTGAAGTATCGCAGTTGCCTGCACAGAAACATTGAAGAGGAAATGGAGTTCCTTGACATCTCCTCGCTTGGTACGACATATTGGTATGCTGCCAAAATTGAGCAAAAATTCAAACATAAAAAGCGAGACTTTGGATTTGCAAATCAGAAGCAAGGGAAAGGTGCCCCCAAACCACAAAACCAAGGACACAACCAAGGCATGGCAACTCAAGAAAACTTTCCAAAGTCACAAGAAAAGAGAAACATTGCAAAGACAAAGAAGGAAGCGAGAAAGTGGTGTGAGTTCCATAAGAGCCCCACTCACAACACAAGTGAGTGTCGGGTTAAGCAGTCACTGGTGGCTGAGATAAAGGATTCTGAATTAGATGGATACTCTGACACTGAATCTGAACCTGAGAAGGGGAATGACAGAGGGAAGAAGATTATCGATGCAGAGTCCAATGCCACCATTTCCACCATGAAGATCCAAAAGGAAGAACCAGAAGATTCAGATGAGGAGGATCATATTTTCGACTACCAAATGTGGGTAAAGGGTTCCCTGCTAGAGTTCATCATCAACAGTGGGAGCCAAAAGAACCTGATTTCAGCAGAGGTCGTGAAGCGGTTGGGTTTGTCAACCACAACACACCCACAACCATACACCATCGGGTGGCTTCACCAAGGACGAGATCTTCGCGTTAGCAAGAAGTTTCGCCTTCCCTACAACATCAAGCCCTTCATCGATGAGGTATTATGTGATATTGCTCCTCTTGATGTTTGTGATGTATTGTTAGGTCAACCATACCTATGGAAGCGACATGTTGTGTATGAGTCCCGGCCTCACACTGTTATTATTAGGTTGGGAAATAATTTGTATAGGATACCAGAGGTACCACCCCCTGTCGCTATCTCTTTGGTTACTGCAAAACAATGCAGTAAGCTCATTTCCAAAATTGGGAAGTTTTTTTTCTTGACGATCTGCCCTCAGGGCAAGAAGAAGATCATGGACACAACCTCCAGATAGGGCCCCTCCACATGAAAACAACAAATGGACAAGGTAATGGAGGAGTACCGGGACATATTCACCTCACCCACTAGGGTGCCTCTCCACTGTCAGGTCAAGCACCCCATCGATCTGACCCCAAGTGCATCGCTGCTCAATGGACTGATCTATCACTACTCTGTTCTAGAGAATGATGAAATCAAGAGGCAAATTCAGGAGCTGCTGCAGAAGGGTCACATTCGGCCAAGCTCATCGCCCTATGGGATCCTGATCATGTTGGTACAAAAAAAGGATGGGACTTGGAGACTCTGTATTGACTATCGGGCGCTGAACAAGATCACTATCCATAATAGGTACCCGATCCCACGGATTGATGACCTCCTGGACCAGCTTCAAGGGAAAAATATTTTAGCAATATCGACTTAAATTCTGGGTATCAACAGGTACTGATCGAGCCGAACGATGTGTTGAAGACTACCTTCAAAGCCAAGGAGGGCCTTTTCGAATGGTTGGTCATGCCTTTCAGGCTGACGAATGCTCCTGCAACCTTCTTGAGACTAATGGATGACATCTTGCGGACATTCACCAACTCATTTGTAGTAGTGTACTTGGATGACATCCTGATCTTTAGTCAGACTTGGGAAGAGCACCTCCACCACATTCGACAGGTCTCCCAAACATTGCGGTAGCACAAGTTGTGTGCCAATTTGGACAAGTGCACTTTTGGCATGACCCAGGTTCAGTATCTAGGATACATTATTGATGACTATGGGGTACATGTGGATCCAAATAAGATCCAAGTCATTCGGGATTTGCCAACCCCAACTACTCTAATAGAGCTTCGCAGCTTTTTGGGCCTTGCTAATTTCTACCACAGGTTCGTGTTGGGATTCTCTCATATCACTTGGCCCTTGAGTTAAGTCACCAAGGGAGGAGCGAAAGAAAAATTCTTTTGTTCATAAACTTAGCAGAAGGCGTTTGCAGAATTGAAACATTGCCTCTGTTGTGCCCCAGTGCTCACATTACCATACTTGAAACAACCATTTGAGATCGAGACAAATGTATTTGACTATGCTATTGGGGAAGTCTTTACTCAACAAGGGCATCCAGTGGCATATCACAGTGAGACACTGTCAAACACAGTCCACAAATATCCCACTTATGACAAAGAGATGTATTCCATTGTATAGGATTGCCGGAAATGGAAGCATTAGATTTTGGGGAAGGAAATGATCATCCACACAGACCACCAACCCCTGTAGTTCATGCAGACACTGTTGATGTATTTGTAACTTCGAAATGTATTCATCTATGTATCTTATGTCTTGTAACCTGATGTTTATTCCAGGATGTATCTATTATGTAATTGAGCCATGTTGTCATGCCCTGATGTTCCGATCGGGAGTCCATCTATTATGTAAACAAGTCATGTCAAGTCATAGTGGGTAACCCTCCGATTTTCTAAGGGTTAAAGTGCTCGCAGTTTCGGGGAATTAGGGTTATTAGTCTCTCCTATTAGAGGTCGGCCCTAGTAGGGTTTTAGTCATGCCGAGATTAGTATAAATAGAGAACATAAGTCTCTATTTATCACACAACTCACACACACTCAAGTGTAGCACATAGTTGAGGAAGGAGAAGACATTGGGGCTAGACAAGAAGAAGATTAATGCTATCGAGATATCACTTATTGTTTTGGGATTTTTTTATTTTGGTGTTGATTCTATCTTTGAGAAAGTTGTGGGGTTTTCTCCTTTATGGTTTCCCCAAGGAAAAACACTGTGTTTGTTGTCTCTTGTGTTTGATTACTGTGTTTTTTATTCTCTCAGTTAAAGATCCTAATAATGCTAGCTTAATGTTGAAAAACTAACATGGTATCAGAGCTAACCTGAGAAGAAGACACTGTGCAGCTGTGGGAACTAGGGATTCCTAGTTTGTGGATCTTCCTCCATAGATTTTCAGGAAAAATAAGGTGGAATAACTCTCCTCCCTAGGGCACATCTTTCTAGCGAAGCATAATCCAATTCTGAGGTTTTTCAGTTTTGGATCTGTCACTATTGTTGGAAATTATGGATTTTCACAAAAGAGAATTTTTTAATGAGCCCAGGACTAAATTTATATCCTCACCAAAATCGAAGTTATGGACAAATTTCAAGGCATTTGGGTGGATAGAACTCCGGAAAAACAAAACCCTAATTTGCTCCTAATCCAGTACTGCGGGATTTCAGCTCAAGTTTCAGATCCGACATCTTGAACCTGGTAAGATCTAAAATCTTTTGTATTTCCATTTGAGGTTCTCAGTTAATATGCCTCATCATACCAAGCTTGATGAAAAGCTTGAGGGAGCTAATAAATTTCGAGCCTGGAAGTATAGGATCTCCTTGGTCCTGGAAGAGAATAAATTAGACTCCTACATCCATGAGGAGGTTCCAGTTCCAGAGGGAGATGAAGCAAAGTCCCTACATAAGAAGAATATGGTTATGGCAAAGAGGATCATTCTTGATTCTATCAAGGATCACCTTATCCCACAGGTGTCCTCTCTCAAGACACCTAAAGCTATGTTTGATGCCCTAACCAAATTGTTCGAAGGGAAGAACGTAAACTGGAAGATGACTCTCAGAAATCAACTGAAGAATGTGAAGATCCAGAATACAGAGACTATCGAGTCTTACTTCACAAGGGTTTCTCAGATCAAGGAACAATTGGAAGCAGTAGATGAAGAAGTTTAGAATGCAGAAATTGTGATGACCACGTTGAATGGTCTCCCTAGGACATGGGACTCTTTCATTCAAGGGATCTATGCTAGAAAGAAGTTAGTCAAGTTCAGCAAACTGTGGGAAGAATGTTCTCAAGAAGAAGCTCGGATAGCAGCTCGAGAAGAGAAGATGGGAAGTGAAGATCAAGCTCTCATAGTACAATCCAAGAAATCCAGATCCAAGCATCACAGAAGTAAGTACTCTCATCATAGGAATAACTCTAGGAATCCTAGAGATAGGTCTAAATACATTTTCTATACATGTGATGAAAAAGGACACTTTGCTAGAGATTGTCCTAGGAACAAAAGTACCTCTCACAAGAAGAAGGGAAGCAAGACAAGACATCATGCTCATGCTGCAGAGGATGATGAACCATCCAAGAAGAGATCCAGATATGAAAGTGAAGATTCTTCAAGCGAGGATGAATTTGTTCTTATCTCCGCTCTCACAGGTAACATTACTCATGGAAGTGATGATTTTCTTATAGACAGTGGGGTTCCAAACATATGACTGGATTCAAGGAATCCTTTGTGAATCTCTCAAAACATGAATCACCTCACAAGGTGAAGCTAGGAGATGACTACCAATATCCAATAAAAGGTAGTGGGTAATCTTCCTATAAACTAGACTCTGGTAATTCTCTAACAACGAAGGAAGTATTGTTTGTGCCAGGACTCAAGAAGAACATTCTCTCCATATCAACATTAGATGCAAAAGGAATGAGGGTTGCATTCATAGATGGTCAAGTCATCATGTGGCCAAAAGGAAAGACTATTGATGATGCAATAGTGATTGGTGAACAAGAAGGAGGTTTTTACAAATTAAAGGGCCATCCAGAACAAGCTCTGGTCCATGACACAGTAGAGCCAAGTGAACTTTGGCATAGAAGGCTTGCACATGTGCATTACAGAGCACTACCCCTTGCAAGCAAATCTGTTGAAGGTCTTCCAAAAATAAAAGCAAAACATGATGGGGTCTGCAAAGGATGTGCAAAAGGAAAGAACACAAAGAAGGAATTTCCAAGTAGCGAAAGCAAAGCAAAACGAATCTTGGAAATCATCCACTCCAATGTATGCAGTCTTATGTCATCAAGCTCACTAAGCAGGTATGCATATTATGTTTCTTTTATTGATGATTTTTCTAGGAAGACATGGATTTACTTCATGAAGAACAAAGATGAAGTATTCAGCAAATTCAAGGAATTCAAAGCCTTGATCGAGAACCATACTGAAAAGAAGATCAATACTTTACAATCAGATAATGGTGGATGATTCACTTCAAATGAATTCAAAGAGCTATGTAAAGAATCGGGGATTAAGAGGGAGTTGTCCACTCCTTACAATCCTTAACGGAATCGGATTGCGGAATGGAAGAACATGACTATCATGGAAGCTACAAAAGCAATGCTTCATGATCAAGATCTTCCTATGCATCTTTGGGCGAAAGCTGGTAGAACATCGATGTATGTACAGAACCGTACTCCACATAGAATACTCAAGAACAAGACTCCTAAAGAAGTCTTCTCCGGCAAGAAACCAGAAGTCAGCCATCTTAGAATATTCGGTTGTCTTGTATACATACACATTCCAAAAGAGAAGAGAATAAAATTAGATCCTTCAGGAAAGAAGGGTATATTTGTGGGATACTCTAAAAGCTCGAAGGCTTACAGAATCTATTTTCCAGGATACAAGAAGATTGACATCAGTAGAGATGTGACATTTGATGAAGAAACAGCTTACAACAAATCCAGAAAGAGACCTGCTGAAGAACCTAAAGAAGCAAAAGCACCTAGAATTCATGACACAACCATGAATGAAGAAATTCAAGAAGAAGATCGAGAATTTGAAGAACCACAAAGACCTGTAGATCCACCTCTGGAGAAGAATCCTCATATGAGGAAACCTACTTGGGTATGAGAACTTATCCAAGGTGTGGAAAGATATGGGGCTCTAGAAGAGAATCACAAAGAAAGAAAGACGACCAAATCCTGCTCTCGGTATGTAGCTTTACTATATGATTTCATTGATAAAGAACCTTCCAGTTTTGAAGAAGAAACAGGACAGAAAGAATGGAAGGATGCTATGATCTGAAGAGTATCACTCAATCATGAATAATGATGTTTGGGATGTTGTCCCAAGACCAAAAGAGAAGTCAGTTGTGACTTCCAAATGGTTCTACAAGATCAAGCATGCTGCAGACGGTAGCATTGAAAAATATAAGGCAATATTTGTGGCTCGGGGTTTCTCTCAAAAAGAAGGAATTGATTATGAAGAAACCTTTGCATCTTTAGCCAGATACACTTCCATCAGATCAATACTTGCTTTGGTTGCAGTGATGAAATGGAAGATACACCAGATGGATGTCAAGACTACTTCCTTGAATGGTGTAGTCGAAGAGGAAGTGTATGTGGAGCAGCCACTCGGTTTTGAGACACATGATAGGGAGTCTCATGTGTGCAGATTGAAGAAAGCCCTGTACGGTGTGAAACAGGCACCCAGGTCCTGGTACGATAGAATTGACAGCTTTCTATCCAGCTTGGGCTTTACCAAGAGTAAAGAAGATTCCAAACTTTACTACAAGGTTGAAGATGGCAACCCAGTGATGCTTCTACTATATGTAGATGATCTATTTGTGACAAGTATGGATATGATTTTATTCAACATTATTGTATTTTAAATTGTATAAAAAAATATTTTTTAATAAATTATTGTTTTTTTAAATTGATATAATTTTAATTGTTGAATATCATGTTACTTTTACATTCAAATCCACAACATCACTTGTTTGTTTCTTGTTGTATATCCAGAAACAATTCTTAATTATATTTTTCATCTAGCATTTTTTTCAGAGTATAAAATTTAAATGACAAATAACATTCATTAAAAAAATAAAAAGTCATAATATATGTATTATTTCTATTGCCATGAGACATCAATGTTTATGATTTTTTTTCAAGCAAAAAAAAGTAACATCAAAGTTAAAAAAAACAAAATTACAAAGCTGAGATCCAAAAGAAATAGAACTTCTTTAAAAACCAAAGTTAAAAATGGCTTACGTTGACAGCAAAGTGCTCCGAACAATGAAACATGTTACATTCACAATAAGTCCAAAGAAAAGATATATGACTTATATTAAAAACCATACCAAAAGGGAGCATATGCCAGCCCAGACTCTCAAACCAAGATCAAAACAACAGTCTTGATGATTGGAAATACAACAATGTTTATGTGGTTGATGGTATACAAGTCATCAATTTTACAAAATTCTATGAAGCTCATACATGACGTATACAATCCAGGGAACTTTATACATTCAATATAAAAGTTGTTGGAGGATAAGGGAAACTTGATTACACCAAAAGTCATCATATCGATAACCTTTTGCCTCTGCATTTTCCATTCGTTTGTGAATCTCTGTTTCACATAGAGCAGAAGTTGTTACCTCTTCTACTTTTATATTTGCTTTCTTAATTTCTTCTAAATTTTCCATCATCTAACAATCATACACTCTAATTTTTTTTTGGAGTCTTTTAAGTTTTAAATAACTTTTGGGCAATTTTTTTATTTGTTCACATCTCATCACCGTTAATATTTGAAGAGAAGCCATTGCACCCTCCTCCATCTTTGGCAACTCTTCCAACTTGAATAATTTAATTAATGAAAGTATTTCCAAACAAGGAAATGCGCCATTCTCACTAAATTCTTTAGGTAAGCTTTTTAAATTACGACAGTTCACTATATCTAATTGTTTTAGACTCTGAAACTTGTGTAAGGCTGGAAGCTCTTCTAACGTGTAGCAGTCCCACATTCGAAGATGAGTCAAACGTCGAAATTCACAAAAGTTACTCTCTGCTATTTTAACCAGGCACGGGCAAGCTAAGGTGAGTCTTCTCAAGTTTGACATATTAGAGAGGTCATGGGTAAAATCTGTCACCGTTGCAAGGTGCAGCAACTAATGTTGAAGTGCTGCAGAGACGTGAGACCTGATATACTATTGGGCAGACATTGCAAATCAAATGTCAACTTATAAATGTCAAACGGTAATTTTGAGGTTTAAACACTTGAGAGATCTCAACTTATAAATGTCAGACGGTAATTTTGTGATTTCAGACCTGAAGAGGATAAGCATTTGGAGATTCACAAGGCTTGTGAAAGATGGAGGCAGCATTGTTATGGCCACGAATGATAAATTTAGATAAACCAGCTGTGTCAAACAGCCCACACTCGGTGGCAAGGACTTGAGGGAGGTCCCACTGAAATCCAGAATCTTGAGAGAGGGCGTACCTTCAAACAGCCTTCCTGGAATTGCTCTTATATTATTTTCTCGAAGTGTCAAAGAGCAAATTTGTGAAGCGCTCCATGATTGGCGAAGCGAAGTCAAATTGTTGTTGTTCAGCAAAATCCTGGTGCGCCCTGAACATGCATCTTCATTTAACATTGTCAAACCCTGACCTGTCCGGCAGTAGAAGTTTTCTTCGTGCTCTGCAATTTGTATGGCCAAATCACGCAGGACGTCATGCATCCGGAAGACAACACGCGCCCATCGACGTCTCTTAGGACGGTTTCAATCAAACAACGATCCTCTAAAGCTTTGACGTAAATTGTTCCCATCTCGAATGGGTCAAGACCACACTGATCTTGCTCCAGCTTATCCCCTGCGAGCAATCCTTCACCTGTCCACAATGGAATAGCCTCGCTCTCGACCTGGACCATTTCGTCTTCTAAAAAGGCAGCTAAGTATAGAAAACACATTTGCAGATTAGCATCGTAGCTGCCCAGTGCGTCGTAACTCAGCCGTAGGCGATCATAGACAGCTTCTTTGTCTTGTCTGTTTGCAGTTGGCAGCCTCCTGATTGCCAAGTCCCACTCAAGCTGATCAGTAGTACCTGCCATTGCTCTCCCTACAGCTTTGATTACAAGAGGAAGTCCTCCACACCTGGCACACACAAGCCTGGCTGTTTCCTCAAGGATATTTGCGGGAATTTTTCCATCATTATATGGAAACGCATGACAAGAAAACAACCGCCAACTATCATCTACGGTCAGATCTCCTACCGGTATTATGGAATTCTCTGCAATTCCCATCTGTCGCAGTGTCCTCCAATTCCTCGAACTCACGATAACTGCGGAGTTCGAAGGGTTGTTCAGCCGGTATAAACCTAATTCCTCCAGCAATTGTTGACCATCTTCCCAAACATCATCTAACATCAAGACAAAACTCTTTTCTTGCATTCTCTTGTGCAACCATATTTGTGCATCATCTTTGTTCATATTTTTGTCATAATCTGTCCTTGTTAGAGCGGCAATTTTGGTAGAGAGCTCATTGGGAAGATTTGTAAACGATGGAGATTGCGACACAGTAAGCCAAAGGAGTAGTCCATCGCAAAATAAATCCCTTACCTTTTTGCTAGAGAGTCGTCATAAGCAAAGTTTTGCCAGAACCACCCTTGCCGACCACGCCAATGCGCAAGAAGCTGGGAGTCTTAGCCCCTCCATCGATCACCGATTCCTCGAGTCTTGCGAGATCATTCCTCTGTCCCACAATAAGGGGTTCCTTGATGATGATGGGCGTTGAAGCAATTACAGTTTGGGAGCTGGTCCCTGCAGAAGTACTGGCAGCTTGAGAAGAAGCCAAGGCTTGGATACTTTCCTTAATCTCTACAAGCTGCACCTCGAATTCCCCATGGACGCTTGCCCAAGCCATCAAAGGAGCCGAATCTAGTTGTTGTTTGATCTAGGAAATGAGATCGGTTATTCTTCTACTTGTTTGATATCGAGAAATAAAGTCAACCCTCGGAATTATGCAGTCTTGCGCCATCGCTGATCCTTGTTTGAGAAGAGCGTCCAACTTTTGAAGCCATTGATTCACAGGTGATGCCTCATTTTGAATTCCTTTCTTCTGATCCAATGTCAGCCAGTACTGCTGGATCTGACATACAGTGGGCTCAATTCTCTTCACTAGAACTCCTAGAGAGTTCAGCTCTTTTTTGCAGCGGACCGCAATATTAATGTGATCAAGAATACCCTGGATTGCCATGTTCATGCAGAGCCCAGTAAAGCCAGAGAGAAAACCAGGATCAGGCATGATGTGCTTATTTCAGCAATGCAGCAAAAACACTCACAGAAGAGTAAAATATATCTCAACCCAAGCAAGCTTGCGGTCAATAATGCCAAAGCTTTGGTAACAGCGATCTATCTCACATATCAGCAAAACCATTGCATATTTATAATCGTGGGAGCAGCATCATTGCCAATATAAACAGATATTGTGGAGAGCAGCGCAGAAGCTCACGGACAAAAGAGCGCTAACGGGCGATGGGATTAAGGACTTACCGACCAACTCGTAGAAGTCGTAAAAACATTATCATTAGATCACATCCCTAATATCTTAATTAAAATTAGCTTTTATGAAATAAAACCATTGGCCAGCAAAGTGGTATAGAGCAATTAGAGCAATTGGCTTTTTTGGGTTTGGTCCTCATGAGGTCACATGTTTGAACCATGTTTGAACCTCATGGTGAGAGGTGTCATGGATGGTGCAGCGCGGAGGTCTCATGGTGCAGTGCAGTTTGTTGGACCAACACAATATATAACATTTAATAAAGCGGAGGCCTGCACTTTGTTGGACGCAAGTGTGATGGATGGTAAATAATCCTATAAATAGATTGTGTAATACAACATTTAATAAAGTTAGCTAAGTTTATACAACACAAATTTCCCCATCATTTAGAGTAACCAATCTTGGCAAGTGCAACCAACCTTAATATATTTGTGTGATGAATTATTATTGTTTGCAACCAACCTTAATATATTTGTGTGATGAACTATTATTGTTTATTCAATTGAAGTCTTGATCTTCAACATATTATTCTATTTAAGCTTTAGTTGTGAATGGATCCATGTGCATAATAACTTCGAGTATTATGATTTCGTGTTATGAATGTATTCATAGATAAACAAACTTTTGGTAGTTCCGTTCTAATATTAAATTGGTAATTGATTTTTTTCTAGAAATCTTAAGCATTTAATTAGTCTTTCTTATTATAGCTTATTAAAATAGTATTTCTTATTATAGCTTATTATTAGTCTAAAAGTATCGAAATGTTTAGTGATCACTATGGATAATAGTCTCGAAACCCAATAAATTGTACTTTCACATCTTCACTTCTTGCACCAAGCTATAGAGTTTCCTATCACAAGTATAATGGTTTAATATTGCTCTATGAAATAGCTCTAAATGATATGAGGCGAACATCTCCTTGCATTAAAAATGCACCCCTATCATACTCACTAAAATTTGATTTTACAAATTTAGACAACTTTAGGATGAATTCTTGAATAATATTTTTCTTCAATTATTCAAATTTACTTTATGTTTACTCTTACTCAACTACAAACTCTTAACACCAGTGGTTTTCAGAAATTTCAAGTAGTAATTTTGCAACTAAAATTGAACTTTCTCAAATATTGGATGGATCCCACATAATTTTTTTTATTTATTAACATTAATAAGAATGTGTCATCTAAGGATAGTCTTTACATTTTATAACTAAATATTCAACTTCCCTTCACGAATCACATAACCTAGCTCCATTAGGACTTAGAAAACTCACACTTGTTTATGTATGTTAATAGTTGGTGATACATTAGCTAAATGTCAAAATATCACCCAATTATATTTTAACAGATGATTCTAGTCGTAGGTCCAACACAACATTGATTAAAGGAAAACATCTAAGATCATGCTATTGGGAATCGGGATATCTAAGATTACGTTACTGACTATATCAAAATTGAACCCGTCAGAGAAGTGCCATTAAAGAAATGCCCATCATTTAAAATGCTAATTTTGATTTTTAATCGTTTTTAAGGAAGTGTACAAATTGAGTTAAAATTTCATCAAAAGGGTGGCCTTACAAACTACACGTCAAAAATTAATTCTAATTATTGTCACCAATTAAATGCAAACTGCAACAACTACTGATCGTCCCAGTCAAAAGGACACACAGAGAGCTAACACTGTACCAAGTTTACAGTAATATTTATTTCCCTGTACCACTGTCATCAATGGATTCATACGGCTAAGATACGAGTCGCAGATAAGGATTTGGGGACTAGGAATCAGGATTGGACTGAAGTTGTTGAGGTGGAGGTATCTGAAGTTGCACCTTTATATGCTAATGCGGAAGACGCAAAGATGGCCCCGAAAATGCAGAGGGACTTCAGATGACCAAGAGCTAAAGCTCCAAGAGCATACCATAACTATTTGTTCATAGCTAATGATAATTTAAAAGGCATGTACGACTATACTCTGCACTCTATTCTAGAATGCTCAGGATTTAAGGTTTTTAACAGAATTAAACAGAGCTTAAGTTAAAGGCTGAAGATATCAAACTGTAAGACTTTATTTAAATGTTGTTTCAGGCGTGGCTAGTTGAAATAACATGTGTGTGCATACGATTGACATATGTAATGAGTGGCACCCATTCTTTTACGATAGAAATTAAAATAATTCAACAGTGGGAATGGCAACTTCTAAACCATCTATATATCTGAAAAGGGCCAGCATAATGGACTCGTCCCCTACAAGCTATTGGGAAATGAACAGGAAAATATACCTATGGTTGTGTCTTTGTTTCATGAAACAATCTATGAGGCAGGGTGATTTATGTGCTCAAGGATGTCCATGCCTTTAATGTCAATGGATATTAAGGGAAACAGATCAATGCATTCACAGAGCACAACAACAATCTCTGCACAGAGACGAGGGTTCAAAAGCATTTTGGTGCTTTATTCACATATCCTAGCAACAATTTCTGCATAGAGATGAGGGTTCAAAAGCATTATGGTGCTCTATTCACAGATTCTTTCTCCTCATGGGAAATTATCAGTAGCTCTACTTCCTATTGGCAAATGGAAACTACATACTATATTCTTTCTTTGGTAGTAGTTTTCATGGATGTCCAATAGGACGAAGGATATCATGGAACCCGGTGGGCTGCACCCCCTCTCTTGGGCCTCAGCCTTGTCCTTCCCACAACTTGAGGAATTATTTTCAATTCCAACACAACGGTCATGGAAATTTTTAAAGCCAAGTGCCATGAGGTAAGTCTATGATATCTTCCATTTTGTTTTGTAAATTATATGGTTGATATAAATTTATTTGAGATTCCATCTTCTTAAATTAAGGTAACTAGATATTCTCCAAAATCATTATAGTTTGTGATTGAGATGGGGCGACTCGAATTTCTCCAAAAACCTTCTAAATTTATATATACACAACTATATTCTCGCCCTCGAACAACAATAATTATATTCTCTCTTGGATAGTGGTAAGGCTATGTCACAGGGTTCCATGTTTTGAAACCTTCAAATCCATTCTCTCTTGGATAGTGGTATTGTATAGTTTGTCTTATAATTCATTTATAGAAGGTATTCCTTTCTCATGGTTGCATTAAGTTGATGCAAGAGTAGAAATATTATGTATTAACAACACATTGGTGGTTTCATTGGTGTTTCTTGTGGTGGTTCGGATTGACCTTCACCCTTTATTAGTCATTCTTTCTAACCACTTCGAACTTGTTATATTTGTATATGGCCTTTGTTTTGCACTTTCCACTCAAAACAAACTTTATTTTATAATAAATTCAAAAGTATTCCACACTATTATATAATGTATATAATATGTCAATGTCATTTCGACTTCATTGAAAAATTTGAACGGAATGGTTACCGAACTCAAGAACCTTGAAGAACCTTGAATGAACTATTTTATTTTGAAAAGAAATAATACAATTTGAAATTATTGTCATAATGTTATTTTTGGGTTCATTAGTAGCATAAATTTTAATGAAAAATAACATTTTATTTAACTTTTTTGTTTGAAATGTATGATTAAGTTATTATTATTAATTGAAATGTAATTTTTTTCCAAGCATTTTATCATTGAAAGGCAATATCAATATACACCCTTCAAACTGAAATTAAGACCCGTCCTTCAAATTTGATCCCTACAGGCTGCATGTGATGCTCTGGCCATATTGATAGCACGGAACTGGGACCATGTGATACCCTCACCACAAAACAGTGGCCATGTGAATCACTACGTGGGATAAAAGACAACCAAAACGCTCCAGTTTTTCGGCAAATTTTTTATTAAATATGATTAAAATAAATTTGCGAGTTTAGGATATTATGCAATTTTAGTAATTAGAATTTTTTTATTTTAGATTAATTGCTGCATTTTAAAACTACCCAAATAATTGAAATCAAGATTTAAGCACTTAGAATTGCATTTTCAAGAATTGCTTCTCTACCAGATTCCTGTGGGTTGAGGGCAATTTGGTTAATGTACTCTCCATCAATCACCATCGGCTGTCAATTATTTTCTCTCACTTCAAGTTGTTTGTCCCACTTGTTGGGATCCAACCTCAGCACATGGACACGAAAAGAGCGCTCTGAGCCAGCTTTCGTGTAACCATGAATGACTCAATGGTGGACCTGAGTGCAGCCTCACAATTTTGTACCGTTGACTTGTAAAATTAACTAATCATACAGTTTAATCCTATCAAGCATCTAGAGTGATCAAATTTCTTGAGGTGTAAACTTCTTCTTTAGTATTGCACTCAAGGAGCTATCACCTTTGGTGTGTCCTATATATAGCCATTGATTTGATTCAAACTAAAAGAGACATCTTTTTATTTAAGGTCGACAGATATTTAGTATTTTTTATTTTGTTAAGAACTAACATTACAACATCTCTGTGTCCCCCATACATGGTTTTAAAACCATGTGCAAGGCCCTCCTAAAACCATGGGTTGTTTAGGAGGCCTTGCACATGGTCTTAAAACCATTTGCAAGGCCCTCCTAAACCATGTACAATAAAACCATGGGTTGTTAGGAGGCCACATGGTTTTAAAACCATTTGCAAGCCCCTCCTAAACCATGTATAATAAAACCATGGATTATTTAGAAAGCCTTGCACATGGTTTTAAAAACCATGTGCAAGGCCAACATTTTCTTAAGAATAATTCATTTTATTATTATTTATTATTTTGTTAGGTAGGAACATGGCAACATCTCCCCGATATTGTGTTGTTTTTCTCACAGACATTTGTTTTGGGAGATAATTTATTTTTTTAATTTTTTATTGTTTCGTTAGGTAGAAACATTACAACATCTCCCCCATGTTAGGTTGTTTTTGTGGGCGACAACATCTCTCCCATACTCGGAAATATTATTTTTTGCCAACATAATGTCGAGAAAGGTTACAAGATCTCCCTCATGACAAACGTTACAAGATATCCCTCGTACTGGGCTGTAGAGCATCACGCAATAAGTTCAAGATTGATTGTGCAATAAAACAAATCAACTCAATATGGGCTTAACCTTAAATGTTCAATTCTGTGGAAGTTTTTTCTATTTTATTCTTGGCTCTGGTGTTTTTTTGTAGTGAGCCACCATAAATTGTTAAGAAACTAGTAGTTTAAACAATTATGTGGAATTTTTTTTCTAATGAGATTCTTGGATCTGGTGTTGTTTTGTAGTGAGCCACCATAAATTGTTAAGCAACTAGTAGTTTAAGTTTTGTTCTACAAATTAATAATACAATTATTTTCAAACATATTTTAGGTTTAAGGAATAAGAGCTACGAAAAAATGCAGCAAGGTTTAAAGAAATTTTATTTTTCTTAGTACTTCTTCATATTTGCTTGAAGAACGATTTCTCTAGAGCATTACCACAAATTGAAGGAAAGAAGTTTAATACTCAATAATGGAGTTTCCATTATAAAGTTCACTACTTTTTAGTTGAAAAATTCATACATGCATCACTTATAATTAGGATAGGATCTAAATCCTTTTTAAATGAAAAAAAATCGCTAAAAATCCAAATAATCCAAATACTTTTGATACACTACACCAATTTATTTATTTACATCTATAATAACTATTCTTGGTAATATCGTTTTCAATAATATATCTTCTTAAAATATGGAAAAAAAAATATATCCATGGATTTGTGACCATGCATTCCATGTTAAAAGGAAACTCAGAATTAGATTCCATGAAAAAACCAAGTTACCAAGTCATGGATGAATGTAAAAAAACCAATTTTATTTTCCTATTTTGAATTGCAATGTGTAACACAGAATGAGGCCTAGAACCAAATGTGTGTATGATCTTTGAATTTAATAAACATGATTGGTTGTAGACAATGGAACGCTGAAAGGAAGGGGGCAATGAACCCATAAGAGAATAAAAGAGTAAGGGGATTAAATCCCTATGAATCATAACCATGTCATTAAACCCATGTCTTGGACCCAGTTTGAGTGTATTAAAACTTAATTAATACTATATAAAGGAGGAGGCACGTAGTGCCCAAATCCCATGCGCTAAAAGGAAGCGAGGAAAGAGAATACATCTTTTTGGTAGTACAAGAAAATGGGAGGAGCTAAACCATGGATCCTAAACCAACACTAAGAAACTATGAGAGGATAACCTCGTGGCTTATGTAGAAATTCATATTCAACATGTGAACAAACTTTTATTTACAAACCTGTCCTAGAACACCTAAATGGTGGTTGAATTACTCAAGGGATTGCTTATTCAAATAAGGGGGCCACCACCAAGTGTTGGATGGGCTATTGTGTTTTGACCAATTGTTATGGTGTCCTGTTATTTTTTGTGAATGATAGACCACTGAATCAACCTGCGTTATTTTTCTTCTTGTGGTTTCATAGCCTTAGCTCGAGGATAACATCCTTGCTAAGAGATTGAGGATCAAGGATGCCCTGAGGTTGGGTGGAGTGTTCCTCACCCACAACCATTTTCCAAAAGAAAATTCCGACTTGAGTAATTCTCCATGTTGTTACAAGTGAAATTTCGAGTTTTTATTATGCAGAGGATGTAATAATTTTTTTGGATAATGAATTGCATGCTTAAATTTAAAGTTCGTGAATGTGTTATTTAATCTTTAGAATCCAAAATGGCATGAGAAATACTTGTGCATATCCTTGTTAAATGTGTTATTGGGTTTTTATTGTTAATATGTTTGTTGATTATTTTTATGAGTGGTTACCATGAGAATGGTGGGATTTTATAATTATTGTTTGAAGTAAGCTTGTTGGGAATTTGATGGACACGTTATCTGTAATGTCCCTTATTGACACAAACTAAGCTAACAAAACCAGTGGACATGGGTTCCCACGCTGTCGACAGCCAAACCACCGCGATCTCCCTGAGCACCGGCCTAGATAGATTTTACCCTGTCCAACAACACTCGAAAAGAGGATGAGGTCTCACCCGAGATGTTCGAGGGAGAGCTGACTGAACCAAGTTTCCGCGGAATAGAGGAGAGGACACTGTGACATTAACTTAAAATCTTATTGCAATATTAATAGATCATTCAACTCATGCACTCATGCAACCATTCATTATCATGCTTCAACAGATCGAATCATTCAATCATAATTGTAGTACACAACCTGATGCGCAAACAGATCCAACAAGATAACATCATTTGAAACAGGGAAACATCGCATCATAGATACATGTCGCAGATTCATATAGCATTCATCATTGAATCACGTAAAACAGTAAAAGAACACAGTGATTTAGATTAACTTCCGTCTTGTCATATTGCTTCCGTGCAAAATCACAAATTCTCAAAAAAAATTCGTAAATCAACAAAATCGGTTCAGATACTTAGAGATATTCTTTACTAAGCTTGGATCCTTCACTTACTTAAAGATTAATATTATCGACACTTGTGTGATGAACTACTATTGTTTATCCACTTGAAGCCTTGATCTTCAGCATATTATTCTATTTAAGATTTAGTTGTGAATGGATCCATGTGCATAATAACTTATGTGTCATGATTTAGTGTTATGGATGTATTCATAGATAAACAAACTTTTGGTAGTTACCTTCTAATATTAAATTGGTAATTGATTTTTTCTATAAATCCCAATCATTTAAGTAGTCTTTCTTGCTATAGCTTATTATTAGTCTAAAACTATCCAAATGTTTAGTGATCACTATGGATAATTGTCTCGAAACCCACTAAATGACACTTTCACATCTTCACTTTTTGCACCAAGCCATAGATTTTCCTATAAATTTCGTATCACAAGTAGAATGATTCAATATTGTTCTTTGAAATAGCTCTGAATGCCATGAGGCCAACATCCCCCTTTTCAGAAATTCCAAGTAGTAATTTTGCAACTAAAAATGAACTTCCTCAAATATTGGATGGATCCCACATAATTCTTTAATTAATTAACATTCATAAGAGTTTGTCATCTAAAGATCATCTTTACATTTTATAAATAAATATTCAACTTACCTTCACCAATCACATAAACTAGGTCCATAAGGGACTTAGAAAACTCACACTTGTTTATGTATGTTAGTAGTCCGTGATACATTAGCTAAATGTCAAAATGTCACCCAACTATATTTTAACAAATGATTATATGTATAGGTGCAACATAACATTGATTACAGGAAAACATCTAAGATCATGCTATTGACGATATCTAAGACCGTATCTAAGATCATGGGATGCTTTGACCAAGGGTTGGAATTTCATTTCATCATAGGTGCAAAATAACATTGATTAAAGGAAAACATCTAAGATCATGCTATTGACGATATCTAAGACCATATCTAAGATCATGGGATGCTTTGACCAAGTGTTATAATTTCATTTCATCATAGGTGCAACATAACATTGATTAGAGGAAAACATCTAAGATCATGATATTGACGATATCTAAGACCATATCTAAGATCATGGGATGCTTTGACCAAGGGTTGAAATTTCATTTCATTTCTACTCTTCAAACTAATTTTTGTTTTTTTTTACGTTTTGAGCTTTTTATCTTCCGAGTGATATAACGTTTTATTAAAAAAGTTACCTTTCAACCATGAGGATAGAATTCTTTCATTAATAAATTAGTTTTTATTATATACTAAACAAAAATCTAACAAAATTACTTATAAAAAATAACACAAACCAATAATTAACACCCACTAACATTATGCAATATACACCCACCAGCATCTATATTACCTGCAATTAAAATTTGGGTTTGAGAATAGGTTTCAAAATTCAGCCTATCTAAAAAAAATTTAAAAAAATTAATGACTGATTATAGAATTTGGTAAAAGTTTTGGAAAATTGTTTATACCAACGTTCTTCCAAAATATTTAAAAGTATTGGACGAAAAAATTCCCCCTAAGAGACAAAACGTCAACAAATTCCAACACTATAGTGACCATATTGAGACCACATGATAGCATGGAATTGGGACCATGTGATGCAGTATAAGCGCTAACCAAAAGACCCCCAACCCACCAAAATTCGGTAGATAAATTGTTGCTAAAATTGTGATTTAGAATGCTCAGATTGCAATTTGGGCTTCATGGATAGTTTTAAAATCCATTATTTAACTAAAGACAGACAACTACAATTTAAAATCCATTATTTAACTAAAGACAAACAACTACAATAGCTAAAATTACCAAATAATAGAAATAACAATTTTTTGAAAAGATTTTAACCGGTTTTGATAAACAATGCATCGAAAAAGTGGGGTGTTTTGGTTGTCTTTTGGTTGTATTTTATCCTACATGCCATGGGATACCCTGACTATGGAATAGAGACCATGTGAATCACCATCGACTATCAATTATTCTCTCTTAGGCTCCGCACATGGAGCAAAGAAGGGCGAGCTTTAGCCCAGACTCTGATGATGTAATGAGGGCCTTAATCAGGGTTTTGCACACTATGTCATACTCAGCCAAAAATTAGAATAAAAAACCCTCTGCATTACGTTGGATCAACACCATATTCTCCAAGAAAGAAACCCATAAGTCTTCTACAATTCTTTTAGTGACGACCATAAGCTATGAAACCCTCGTATCATGATATGTAATAGTCCTGGTCCTCCTCCGTTAAGGGTTGTAACTGTTGAACATTACCACTATGTAGGGTTGAGATTATGCCCATATCTGCCTTTTCAAGGGTTGTTTATGCCCAAAAAATTTCCCAGAACTTTGGATTGAATGCCCAAATGCATTCAAAATTGTCTAAACATGACTTGTGACTAACCGGAATTCATGTTTTAGGGTTGTTATTATGCTGAAAATTGTTTTTTGAGATATGAATTTCAAGAATCCACCTCATGCTACATAATATAAGTCTTAGAATGACCCTTAGTAAATGCCAAAATTTTTCCCAATGTTTATGATAACAAGGCTGCCATGTTTATGATAATTCAAAGAAAGTTTAGAACTGATCTTTAGCCATTATTGTGTTTACTTCAATGCTAAATTTCAACTTTTGGGCTACCTTTCTTCATGACGAACTTTACCTAAGTATTAAAAGGATGAAATTTGATGATGCACTTTACTATTTTGACATAGTGTATAATGGTAATGTTGATTGATATATATTATTCATGTTGCATTTTACCTTTTTATGGTATACATTTTCTTGTCTTTGTTATTAAATATTTTAGTGAGATATTTTCTACTTATGAGCTGACATAGCTCACTTTTATCACAAAGGATGGAAACTTTCTTAAAGGAAAAATATTAGACTATCCTATTTATATTGTTAGTCATAAATAACTATATCTGAATTCATAGATGTGATACATGTTTTTTTAGGTATGGCGGATGGAAAGCATGTGGGAGAAAAATAAATTGATGGATAGTTGATTCAAAGGAGTGATATGATCAAAGTATACCCAAGTTCAAAGGTCCCAGCTGATGGAATAGTAGTATGGGGTTCCAACCATGTCAATCAAAGTATGATTACTAGTGGGTCAGCACTAATGTCAAAGGAGGTTGGGGGGCCAATCATAGGAGACACTATGAACTTAAAAGGGAATATTCACATTCAAGTGACAACAAGTAGCTTCAAATGTTTATTTATCTCAGATTGTTCATTTGGTTGAGACAACTCAAATGGTTAAAGCCCCAAATCAGAAGTTTGTTGATCATGTAAGCTCTTGTCAAACATATCTTTGTTAAATCTCATAAACTATATTGAACACAAGCCATAGTATTTATAAATTGGCCTCATGTTGTACAAACATTTGCAGAGAATACTAAGAAGTCCTTTGGAAATAAGGAATCAAATTTTGAGATTCCTAATAAGATTAAGTAGTCTTTTCATTAAATATGTTGTTGTGTTGTACTTGCAGATTGTCAGTGTTTTTGTTCTTGTTGTTGTTGCATTGGATTTTGTGACATGGTTGGGCTAGTAATATTTTTCGGATCCCTTCCTAACATAATCTTACTTCAGAGCATACGTTCTTATAATTTTAATTTTTTTGTATGTTTTATTTTTTATGTAAAATAACAATTGAACAAGTTGATTTCTTAACTGCCTGCTTTCTGTAGGTATCTTGATGGAGTAATTGATTCCTATCCGAAAGTGTTATCACTCTAGGAAACTCCTCTAGGTTGTAGCTCGAGGATGCCTAGTAACTTACAATGTTTTTTGGGGTTTTTAGATATGGGTCAAGTTAGTCGACCTATGTAACCTTTCCACTCTCAAGGCATGCATAAAAATCACTCATTTACAAGGATTTTAGTTGCAATTTGCTTAGAAGTTCGACAATGAGGTGCAGGGATGGACAACTCACCAGGATGGCAGACTTACACACATAACACATGAATATAAATGGATAAATCCTGCTGAGGATGGTACGTATAAATCAAATATCACTAATAAACCAATAGGATGACAGCTATCGGCTTTTTAATAAATCTAAAAATGACCTAAATGCACATTCAGGCATAAACACAGTAAAGAAAGAGATGATGGCTAAACATATCACAACAAAAGAGCTTATATCATGAATAAGTAAAATGAGAAGCTTGAAAGCATTATTGGCTCATAAATCCCTGAAGTTGAACCTTTATTATAAAGTCAATCATGGGATTTATAGCCTTCTACAAAAATGACAAATCCTGAAAATCCGTTCTGTTTACACAAAAAATACTTGAAAGTGATAGTTTTCTCAGATTAGGGCTTCAAACCCTTGCTAACTATTTGTATATCTATTGTGAAGATCTAGTTCATTGAGAGAAATTTTAATAACTGAAGTGGTCATTGGTAATCACCACTTTTGGTTCACTATGAAATTGTTGCCAACAGCCAGTGTCTCGGTGTTTAATTGAAGTGACCTTTCTTGTTTAATCCGCCATATTTTCTACCTTACCGCCGCGGTCGTTGATCGAAAGCTCTATCTTCTAGCACATCGTCGCCCTAGACCGGAGTGCTACCACTATTTTGGAGATGGAATGAACTAGTTTTATCACTATCGAAAGTCGTTTGTCAAAGGAATCAGAGCATTAGTCCTCTACGCCACAGATGGAAAGTCTTGTTATTCGCCGATGCATGTAACTGTTATTCAAAATGATTTTTGTGATTGATTGGAATCCTTGTCTATTGCCTCATCGACACTGCATATCTACTTAGCTTTACCTCGCTGATCTATAGCATTTATTTCTTTCGATCGTCGATGAGTTTGTATTGTCTCGGAACCCGTAGTCAGTTTTCTACCCCCGTTTCGGCTCCTTAGTGAACTATCTTGCTGACGGTTTATGTTTTCAAGCTCTGACGCCTTATCAATCTGCCTCCCGCCATTGCGGCTCCTTAGTGGACTATCTCGCCGATTCGTAGCCCTTAGTCCTTTCGATCGCTGATGATTTTCTATTGATTGACCAGAAGCCTTAGTCAGCTAGCCTCCTGCCGTTGCGTCTCCTTAGTGGACTATGTTATCATCAGATCTGCTCCAGCAAAATTTTAGTTTCTGGCAGCATTTTACTTACTGGAAATAGAGTTTCAAATGAATCTGTAATGAATCCTAGCGGGTAGATAGGTTCAAAAAGTCTGGTAAATCTTATGAGGATTGGGCAATGGACAGTTGGGGTATGGGTAAGGACCATGCAAAATGGTCACCAGCTGCAAAAATTACTTTTATATATGAGCCTGATATTTACATTAATGAAAATTTGAGGGAGAACTCTTCCTCTCATAAGGAAGAAGGAGGGGTTGGCAGTTTTGGAGTTATGCAAGCTCAATTGTAAGCACTGTCTGTGTACCATAAGCACTCTACAGCTTCAGCAACAGGTTCTATTTTTGAATGAACATGATGATTATTTGCCCATGTGTTGTATGAATTGTATTTCTGATAATTTTACTATGCATATGGTCCAATACATCCCATTGTATTAATTCTTATTGTGAAGTACAATTATCCTTTATTTTCTAGAAACAGAGGCAGTTTCACTTCTTGATTTCATGATCATAGTAACCTGGATGTTAAACTTTGGGTTTGATGTTATGTTATGCAGCACTTGTTTGATTTACCTGTAACTCTGATTTCACACCAGCCTATCTCTTCAATAGGGTTATGTTCTGCTTACAGATCTTATATATACCCGTATAATGCAATGATGATTGTGTGATATGTACAAAACAGACTTGATTTCATACTAGTCCAGCTTTGCAATGATTGTTTGATTTTATATACAGTTTCCATGTTACACCAGCCTACTTCTCCAGAAATAATTTGATTTTCTTATAAGCACCTATATTATACCAGCTTAGTTCTTTAATACTTGTTTGATTCTCCATTAGCCTTGATTTCATACCAGTTTATGTTTTTAGTTTGATTTCATTTGATTTGTACATTTTTGACAAAGATTTCCTTAAGCTTGAACCCCCGTAGTCTAGGTTCAACTTTAGGGATAACATCTTCTGGCGCCGTTTCCAGGGACGGAGGAGTGAAGGTATCCTCCTCAAGAAAGAATGACAATGATCAGATCCAGCTCTTGATGGTGGACAAGAGCAGGGCATTAGTTAGACTACAGATTTATTCACCGGGCGACTCCATGTTTGAAGAATCCAGAGGCTATTTTTCAAGATGTCAAAGCATTTTGAAACTATGTTGGCACAGAGATTTGCTCTGTTCAATTTCTCAGATGTTCCTAGCTTTCCAAATACAGTACCTACCATGGTCGAATGGGGAGATTTTATTCCCCGATTCAGAGAAAAGGAAGAGGACAATCCGGCACATCAAGTAATTAAATTTCATCAATACATGGATCAACTGAGTATACATCATGAAGATGTCTTGATGAAAATGTTTATGTATTCATTAGATGGTCGTGCGAGACAATGGTACAAAACTCTTCCTCCTTCCAGTGTTTCCTCTTTGAAATATTTTCATGATGCCTTTTATTTATATTGTGAGAGGATTTACCCAGGTGAGTGCCTTTTTGAGGATTGCTATAGGGGATATGCATTATATATCCAGGGTTTAGAAGCAGATTTTTCCAGTAGTAAATATGAAGCCAGTGGATATGATATGAAGAAAGAAGAAGCTTTATTATCCTCCTCTAATTCTGTTTCACATCAAGAAATTTTTCAAAATTCTGATATTAAAGTTGATGATAGCATCATAGAACAGAAATATTCATCTTTAGAAATCGATCAGAATGCTCCATTTTATGATAAAGACATTGAAGTTCTAGATCAGCATCAACCGATTCACTCTGAAGATATGCCAATCTATGATGAGTATTCAGATGAAAAAGAGCAGATCCCTACATCACCTTTTGTTGATTTGAGGAGCAGCCAACAGGTGTATGACAACTATGAATCAAATTTTGATGAGGAACAACATTGTGTGGAAATAAACCCTCCTGAATCCATAGAAGACATTAAGTAGCCATATTTGCAATTCAATTTACAGGTAGCTGAAAGCGGCAGCCATTATGAGGAAAAGGATATACAGAGATATTTTGATCTTCAGCAAGAGGTATTTCCTTATAACTTCATTGATCCATTTGTTGATTATATGGAGTCTTTGAGCAGCTCAAATGTCAGATTGTTTTTGTCAAAGGGAGGTTGGATTTTCCCTTCTTTTGAAATGAATGTTGATATTCCATGGGTTCCTTTATTTATCATCTGCAAATCAGAAGTTTTACCAGTTAGTCAAATATTTGTATGGCTTCATTGGAAGCATAATTTTACCTGATCAAAAGAAAGCAGATGATTAGAATGTGAGCTGTAAATAAATAAGCTTTATGTTTCAAGCATTTCTTTAAAGTTTGTACAGTATGATCAGGATTAGTCAATTTGCAGAGTAGTTTAAAGATTTAGTCAGCTGTTTGTTTTCAAGCTTTTTAAGTAACAGAGACTTGTGATGGAGACTCCAGCCCAATGAAATGGAAAGTCACTTGGTCTACTTGTTCTTGGCAGCTCACAGGGAGCATGCCATCCCCAGACAAAGCCAGATGTTATCATCAGATCTGCTCCAACAAAATTTCAATTTCTGGCAGCATTTTACTTACTGGAAGCAGAGTTTCAAATGAATCTATAATGAATCCTGGTGGGTAGAGAGGTTCAAAAATTCTGGTAAATCTTATGAGGATTATGCAATGGACAGTTGGGGTATGGGTAAGGACCATGCAAAATGTTCACTAGCTGCAACAGTTACTTTTATATATGAGCCTGATATTTACTTTAATGAAAATTTGAGGGAGAGCTCTTCCTCTCATAAGGAAGAAGGAGGGGTTGGCAGTTTTGGAGTTATGCAAGCTCAATTGTAAGCACTGTTTGTGTAGCATAAGCACTCTGCAGCTTCAGTAACAGGTTCTATTTTTGAATGAACATGATGGTGATTTGCCCATGTGTTGTATGAATTGTATTTCTGATAATTTTATTATGCATATGGTCCAGTACATCCCATTGTATTAATTCTTATTGTGAAGTACAATTATCCTTTATTTTCTAGAAATAGAGGTAGTTTCACTTCTTGATTTCATGATCATAGTAACCTGGATGTTGAAATTTGGGTTTGATGTTATGTTATGTAGCACTTGTTTGATTTACCTGTAACTCTGATTTCATACTAGCCTATCTCTTCAATAGTGTTATGTTCTGCTTACAGATCTTATATATACCCATATAATGCAGTGATGATTGTGTGATATGTACAAAACAAACTTGATTTCATACTAGTCCAGTTTTGCAATGATTGTTTGATTTTATATACAGTTTCCATGTTACACCAGCCTACTTCTCCAGAAATAGTTTGATTTTCTTATAAGCACCTATATTATACCATCTTAGTTCTTTAATACTTGTGTGATTCTCCATTAGCCCTGATTTCAGACCAGTTTATGTTTTCAGTTTGATTTCATTTGATTTGTACATTTTTGACAAAGATTTCCTTAAGCTTAAACCCCCATAGTCTAGGTTCAACTTTAGGGATAATAGACTATCTTGCTGATCCGTAGCCCTTAGTCCTTCTGATCGCTGATGATTTTCTATTGATTGATCAGAAGCCTTACTCAGTCTGCCTCCCAACGTTATGGCTCCTTAGTGAACTGTCTTGCCGACGGTTTATGTTTTCAAGCTCCGACACGTAGTATTTAGTTATTCTGATCACCAATGACTTTTTGCAGTGGTGACGCCGCAATGAACTAAAAATATGAAACGTCGATGATCAAAACTCCAAACTAGTAACCATCGAAAATTTCAATCACTATATTCTCCACAGTGGCGTCACCGCAGTGAACTAAAAATCTGAAACGTCAGTGATCGAAACTCCAAACTACTAACCATCAGAACTTTCAATTATTGTATTCTCCGCAGTGGTGGCACCATAGTGGACTAAAACTCTGAAACGTTGACGGAATAGAGGACTACACCTCCAATCCACGGGGACTTCACTTAGTGAACATCTCACATAGCACATGCGATCGTGGGATATTAAAGAATACCCTTAATTTCCAGAGATATTGACCCAAAATATTTTTGTTGAAACCCCCTCCCAATACTTAAAACCTCCACCCCACCCCTTTTTATACCTCAATCCTTATAAACCACCCTACCCACCCCCACCTTAAACCCCTCATCCCCCCTAATACATGCAATATATTGGTTCAATTTTTTATAATTTTAAAAACCACAATATGAACTAACGTGATAGGATATTGGTAAAAAATTGAATCCCCCATGCTCCAATCACTGTTTAAAAATGTTTCGATGGCAGTAAAAAAAGTTTAGCAATACGCTTAACTGTCGAAGGGGTTTTCCACCTATTTATTTATCTTCCATCTTTCGGTGGCTAATGAGATGTTATGATCCTTGCCCAAGCCACCGAAATCTACAACTTGTGAAATTTTTACCCAAATAAAAAAACAGAGGCTTTCAAACTATCAGCGATATTCATATCTTTCATTGCATGAGTTAAGCTCTTAATATTATCAAAATAAATTTACTTTTGGAGATAACATCTGGCTCCTACTTGGGGATGGGAACCTCCCTGTGAGGTTCCGAGAACCCCATACCAAAATACCTTTACTGAAAAATAATAATTAAAGCTATCTCTAGTGTTCCATTGGGCATGGAGTGATTTGTATTCTATAACTGATCCGCTACACCCTGCCCATAGCTTGCTTTGCTTATTCATGAAAATAACTGAAAATGACCTAGCTAATCATATTAAGTGCTTATTTTCCTATCTACTCCTACTCCTAATTCTAATCAGTAGATCCTTCTTGTCATGTGACATCATGCTTCCAATGAAGCCAGGTCAGAAGCTGATCTACTGAACTTATCCCTGATCTTGACCCAAAAAATAAACGAAACCCTAGCATGCAACAATGTAGTTTTGAAGGGTGACAAAACAAGCCATCATCTAACAAAAACATTTTGATATCTACACTGCTTATAAGTTTCATATAGTCAATAACATGGTCATAAAAACCAACAAGAAATACCTTTTTATGATGCTGATCTTTTCCTTCACTGATGTCAATGTTGAATGTGGAATGTTCAACCTTTGTCTAATAAAAATGCAAGCTCAACAGTTGATTTGAATCTTTTTTCTCCCCTTCACATAATCTAAATTCATCATGATGATAGGATGGCTTATCATAGCTAACAATTTCCTCTTCCACAATAATATCTTTGTAGGATATACCAAAACTAAAAAGATCTGTATTAGACTTTTGTGCAGCAGATTTGTAACAAGCATCTATCACAGCATTCACACCTTTTTTATCATCTCTCTGCTGAAAAGAAGAATTAGATGAATTTTGCGTAAATAATAAGTCTTCACAAATTTAAACCTCTTCTTCCTCATCACTGTAATTGTTGAATATAGGAGTATCAAGATAAGATCCTAATGACAGAGATGAAGGCTCTTGTATAGAAGTATCAGCAATAGAATTTTGAAACATATATGGAAAAATGTTACCTAGTTCCTTGTCATGATTTGAAGCAACATGTTGATAAGGAGAAGGAATATCTTCCTCATGTTCTAGCTGGATATTAGATAGTCCCTAGAAATCTCTTTCCTCTTGGTTACTGCAACTTTCCTTGATTTGCAAATCTGGAAACTGTGAGCTAGCCTGACTGATTTCAATGATCATTTGACCAGCAAAAAGCTGATCATTTACATGTGTAGTTAAAGAAATCAATTCCTCAGATTCACTAGAGTCAGATTTCATGGTGGTAGGAAAACCTTCAACTCCTTTATAATTCATTTCTAGTTTATGTTTATGGGAAAGTGCCTCATTGTGAAGATCATAAGAGAGATGAGGTAGATCTTGAGGGAGATATTCTTCTTTATTTACCTTTTCATCCTGAGAATGCAACTTATATTCTTCACAACAATTATCAAATGCAAACTCATTTGAATATTACCTTTTACAGTGCTTAGTGAATGCTCGATGAAAATCTTTCAATGATGAAATGCTGGAAGGAGGTAAAGAAAAATACCACTAACTTGCATCGCCATATAATGAATACATTAACATCTTCATACGAACATCTTCATGCTGCTGATCTAGTATATCCATGCATTCATGAAACTTGAGGAGCTGTTCTGCAGGATTGTCTTCTTCCTTTTCCTTGAAGACAGGTAAAAATTCTCCCCATACAGATATATCAGGTACTAGATGTGGGAAACCAGGAACGAAAGAGAAGTCAAGAGGTGCAAACCTCCGGGCCAAAAGAGAAGCAAAATGGTTTTGACATCTTAATATTGTGGAGTTTCCACTGAATTCATCTTTCATGGAATCACCAGGGATGAGATATTTACAAGTAACCATGCTTGAAGATGCCGAGACCCTAAACTTTTTTGATGTATCTAAAAATTCCTGGGAATTAAGAGTTCCAGCAGAAGAAATAATAGGAGAAATGTTTCTTGAAATACTTGATGTATCTTTTTTGTGTAGTACTGCTGGTCTGTCTTAGTAAAGCCCTAGCTTTCCTCAAAATTTCTTCTGGATCTGAAACCGGCGTTGCTGGTGACCCCTTTGGATTTGATCTAGTACTTGGTATTCCTGAAGCCGCCTTATATCAATGGAGTCACCATATAGATGATTACAACAATAATAATGTCCAAGCTTTGTCTATTATCAATGCATGGATCTATGTCGTCTCCAAGGGAAGCTGAGCTTCAATCTCCTCTCCCCGGCAATGGCGCCACTTTGTTATCAATCCAAGAAACTCCTCTAGGTTGTAGCTTGAGGAGGCCTGGTAACTTACAATGTTTTTCGGGGTTTTCAGATATGGTTCAAGTCAGTTGACCTAAGTCAGTTGACCTATGTAACCTTTCCACTCTCAAGGCATGCATAAAACTCACTCATTTACAAGGATTTTAGTTGCAATTTGCTTAGAAGTTCAATAATAAGGTGTAGGGATGGAGAACTCACCAAGATGGCAGACTTACACACATAAAACATGCATATAAATGGATAAATCCTACTGAGGATGGTATTTATGAATCAAATATCACTAATAAACCAATAGGATGACAGCTATCGTCTTTTTAATAAATCTGAAAATGACCTAAATGCACATTCAAGCATAAACACAATAAAGAAAGAGATGATGGCTGAACAGATCACAAGAAAAGAGCTTCTATCATGAATAAGTAAACTGAGAAGCTTGAAAGCATTATTGGCTCATAAATCCCTAAAGTTGAACCTTTATTATAAAGTCAATCATGGCCTTTATAACCTTCTACAAAAATGACAGATCCTGAAAATCTGATCTGTTTACACAAAAAATACTTGAAAGTGATAGTTTTCTTAGATTAGGGCTTCAAACCCTTGCTAACTATTTGTCTATCTATTGTGAATATCTAGTTCACTGAGCGAATTTTTAATAACTGAAGTGGTTACTAATAATCACCACTGCTGATTCACTGTGAAATCGTCGCCAACAACCAATGTCTCGGTGTTTAACTGAAGTGACCTTTCTTGTTTAATCTGCCAGATTTTTTACCTTATCGCCATGCTCGCTGATCGAAAGCTCTGTCTTCTAGCACATCGGCCCCCTAGATCAGAGTGCTGCCACTGTTTTGGAGATGGAATGAATTAATTTTATCGCTGTCGAAAGTCATTTGTCAAAGGAATCGAGGCATTAGTACTCTATGCCGCCGATGGAAAGTCTTGTTATTCGTCGATGCACATAACTGTTATTGAAAATGATTTTTGCGATTGATCGGAAGCCTTGTCCGTTGCCTCATTGACACTGCGGAGTTTCTTATCTTTACCTCACCTATCTGTAGCCTTTAGTTCTTTCGATCGTCAATGAGTTTGTATTGTCTTGAAACCTGTAGTCAATTTTCTCCCGCCATTTCGGCTCCTTAGTGAACTATCTTGCCGACGGTTTATGTTTTCAAGCTTCGACGCCTTATCAGTTTGCCTCCCGCCGTTACGGCTCCTTAGTGGAATATCTCATCAATCCATATTCCTTAGTCCTTTCGATTGTCGATGATTTTTTATTGATTGATCAGAAGCCTTAGTCAGTCAGCTTCTCATCGTTGCGGCTCCTTAGTGGACTATCTCACTGATCCGTAGCCCTTAGTCCTTCCGATCGTCAATGATTTTCTATTGATTTATCAGAAGCCTTAGTCAATCTGCCTCCCCCCATTGCAGCTCCTTAGTGGACTATCTGGCCATCAGTTTATGTTTTCAAGTTCCGATGCGTAGTCCTTAGTTCCTCCGATCGTCGATGATTTTCTATTATGGTGGAACCCATAGTCAGTTTGTTTCCCAGCGTTACGACTCCTTAGTGAACTGTCTTGCCAACGGTTTATGTTTTCAAGCTCCGACACATAGTCTTTAGTTATTCTGATTGCCGATGACTTTCCCTAGTGGCAGCGCCGCAATGAACTAAAACTATGAAATTTCGGCGATCGGAACTCCAAACTACTAACCATCGAAAATTTCAATCACTATATTCTCCGCACTAGTGACACCGCACTAAACTAAAACTCCGAAACGTCAGCGATCAGAACTCCAAACTACCAACCATCGAAGCTTTCAATCACTATATTCTCTGCATTGGAGGCACCGTAGTGGACTAAAACTTCGAAACGTCGATGGAACAACGGACTACACCTCTGATCACTGTTTAAAAATGTTTTGATGGCAGTAAAAAAAGTTTAGCAATATGCCTAACCGTCGAAAGGGGTTTTCCACCGGTTTATTTATCCTCCATCTTTCGTTGTCTAATGAGATGTTCTAATCCCTCCCTGACCCACCGAAAGCTACAACTTGTGAAACTTTTACCCAAATAAAAAAACAGAGGATTTCAAACTGTCAATGATATTCATATCTTTCATTGTATGAGTTAAATTCTTCATATTATCAAAATATTTTTTTTTTGGGAGATAACAGAAAGAATGGCTGCCACCTGCTAGTAATCACTTTGTTCTTGCACTTATGTTTGTTATCTCAGTTCTGGTCAGGGTAGGAAGTTGATGCTTATGAGAATCATGGGTGTGGTCATGAAGGTCCTTAACAATCTTGACTATATAATATAATTCTTGCAAACAAAATAAGAGATGATATTTAATCATGCAAAACTGTGCGCCCATCTCGAATTCATATATAACAAATGAGTTGAAGCTTCCAAGGTATGCACATTACTTCTCTTCTTTCACTTCATGTGAATTGGTAGTGTTTTTTTAATGAATGACAGGTTTTTTCCCTTGGCATAGTCGTCAAATGGATAAAGTGCTTTTAAGTTTGTTGCTTTCCCATTGTTTTCTGATTTTTCTGTAATGTTTATTTCTTATGTCTTCGGTTGTCCATGATACCTTGTTCTAGGATGGCATACTTTTTGGTTTCTGTGTGGACTTCTAAGTGGATTTTACTGTGTTGGGAACTCCTATTTTCCACTTTATATGTATATCTTATAGGCCTTACTAAAATCTAGCTATTATCATTGTCTAATCCTTGATTCTCTCTAGGTATGCGAGAAACTGTGAAGAATGTTTTTGATATTCTTCTGGTTCATTATACATCAGGCTTTATGCCACAATTAGTTCATTATGTAACTCAAAAGTGTAGGCCTTGAAATTTTCCATACCAGTCATATCTAATTTATAGTGAGCTACCTCTCCTTCTAGGGTGGTAATCCTCCTCTTATAAATTTCCATTTCTTTGACCATATTCTAAATGTTGAATTCATTTACTTCAAAGAAAGCAAATCTTGCATAGGTAGTGACTGTAGGGTTGGCCTTTATTTTTGTTACCATAAACTTTTTGTAATTATTTTGAGTTCTAAGACTCTAAGCAACTTGAACCTATTTTTGGTATGTCTTACCAACCACCTCTTCTTCTTATCAAACATGAAAGAGTAAAGGAAACAACAACATCAGTTTTTCAAGGTGTGAATTTTCCCAAACCTAACTCGTAAAGAGGAAAATTCAACACCGTCGATGAATAAAATAGAGGAACCAAAGGATGTGTCTAGGTTATAAATTTTGACATCCAAGCATTATGTGTTAACAAACTCCTCATTCCTATTCTTTTCAATGCCCTCCCTTGCCCTTTCCTCATCTTATTTTATTACTTTCTTTTTTACAGCAAGTTTTTCTTTTTCTTCAGCTTCTTGTCTTTACGTTTCCCTTTGAACTTTAACCTCTTGTCTCATTTTTTATGTCGTATTTTATGCTTCTCTTTATTTATTTATCTAAGCTTCTTTTTTTGTTGTATATATTCTTGCTGCCTCTATCTAACTTTTCTCTTTGTCTACCCTTTCTTTCTGTAAATTCTCTCCTTTTGTTAGCTCCTCCTTTACTCTTGCTACCCATTCTCAATGCCACCTGTTAGAACAGTAATCCATCATTAGTACCTTAGTTACAGTAATTAGTCAATTGTATTTTTTTTAAAGCTTTAATACACTATTAGGTGGACTAGGGGTGCTTAGGTGTACATATGCCATGTCAAGTTGAGGCTCTATGAACCACATGGGTAATATGGACTAGAAAACCAACCACATATGCAAAGCCATCATTTTTTGTGTGCTCCCATTCATTGAATGTGGACAGGAAAGTTGACTTGGGGCGCTATAGTGGGATTTTGCCCAAATTTGGCTTGATTTGGTGCAATTAATGTTGCATTGAAAGTCTAAACCATCCATTGTTCCACACCCACACTATATAAGGTGTAATAATTGAACCAGCACACATAATCCATTCCAATTCATCAATTTGTGGTCATTTGGAGAGATTTGGGATGAGATTGGCCCACCTAGGGGGGTTTGATGCCAATTTGGCAATTTTGGGATTTCTGCTCACAATTGGATTCCAAAGTGATTCAAAAAACTTATGATGTATTTATAAACCTGTTAATAACAATTTCATGGTTAGAAATTCCAAAATTATCTTGTTTCCAACTATCATTGTGTGTAATTTAACTATAATTTGATAGTTTTTGCTGAATCTTGCACCCAAATTTGATTTGTGAACCTCACTAACATTACTAGATTATCCCGTGGTTTTAATTACTCACTTTTTTGTTCAAATTTATCACATGGTATCAGATATGGTTAGATATTTTTAAGTTGCAGACCAAATTCTTAGTGGATTTGAGCTGCTTTGTTAGTGAATTCCAGATAAAATCGAATTGCTGAGTGTAAACCAGTTGGAAATTTCACCACCATCAGTGCAGGAAGTAATGGAGGCTACCCAAATCATGCTAAAACCCTTCAACTTCTTTGAAAGGAAGGCAGAGATGGTGATTCAATTGAGAGCCAAGGGGCTTTTCAGAGTTACCATGGTCACTGAAGTGGAACCAAATTCTGCTGTAGAAAAAGCCAAGTATTTTAACAAATTGGATGAAGCATATAGTTTGCTATGTCTAAGCATCTTGAGAGAGTTGTTGTTCCACCTTGACAATTTGACATCACCAAAGGAGGTTTGGGAGAAGCTTGAGTCTCTATTTGGAAAAATTGATGAGCTACGTGGTCACCAGCTTGAGAGTGAGCTGATAAGCTTGACCCCAACGCACTATGACACAATCCATGACTTATTTACCAATTTCAAATCACTTGTATTGTAGTTAAAACAATGTGGGATTGAGAAGAAGGAATATCAATTGATCTTGTCTATACTTTCGAAGTTGGGGCCAGAGTTCTCAGTCTTTGTAAGCAAATTTCACTCAGGAAAACTCACCCTTCGAAACTGGAAAATGCCAAGTCTAGAAAATTTCATGGAGTCACTCATTGAAGAGTAGGAAAAATTGGTCCAAATGGGTTCCATCAAGACCAAAGATCAAGCACTAGTAGTGGGGGTTTCAAATTCAGCAAAGGGCAAACCCAAGTCCAAGAATTCGAAGATGTCGGACAAGAAGAAATCAGAAAAACCCAAATCCAATGAGGGAGCTATGAATCCACCCAAAGAAAAGGAGAAGAAAGGGAAAGAGAAGGAAAAATTCTATTATTTCCACAAGGGATGGCATCCAGAAAGCTCATGCATAAAGAAAACCATAGACACCAAGGCATAGCTACTGGAGAATAACAATATTCCAGTTCCTGGCAATGCTAGGAAGAAATATGGAAACTCCAGTTCAAGTGAAGGCAAGGAGAAATTCCATGCATTGGTGGTAGGTACTTCTAATTCCTCATCCTTTATTATTGATTTAGGTGCTTCTAGGCATATGGTATCCAGAAGAGAATTCCTCTCCTCCATGAGTTCGAATGCTGGCCCAGCAGTTCGAATGGGAGATGATTTTGAACTCCAAACTAGAGGGATTGGGAGAATTGATTTAGACCATGGGTCCTTCAGTGATGTACTGTTTGTATTGGACCTTGCAAAAATTTTGATGTTAGTCTAACAAATGACCCATTCAAGAGAGCGAAAGAGAATAATCTTTACTCCTGACTCTATAGATATTTCTGAAATCTCAATAGACCAAGTTGTTGCAGTTGGGTATGCTGATCATCATGAGAGAATGTACAAATTCTCTATTTTCCTCCCTAGTTCCAGTGATCAAGCACTTCAATCACATGCCAATGAAGTCTCCAAACTATGGTATGAAGTCTCCAAACTATGTTATGAAGTCTTCAATGATCTAATTGTCCCACTACCCGCTCCCTCATATGGTGGATCTAGGTATGTGCTTACATTTATTAATGACTAATCTTGATTTTGCTGGGTGTATTTTCTGAAATTGAAATCTGAGGTGTTTGAGCAACTCAAAGTTTGGAAAGCACTAGTAGAGAATCAGAGTGGGAAGAATATTAAAGTCCTTAGGACTGATAATGGAAAGGAATATGTGAATAAGAATCTACAGCAACTTTGTGAGGAGTGTGGCATCCAAATGCAACACTCAACTCCCTACACACCACAGCAAAATGGTGTGGCAAAGAGAAAGAATAGATCTCTCAAAGAGATGGCAACTTGCATGATAGAAGTGAGGGAACTTAATCCCAAGATATGGGCTGAAGCCATTAGTTGTTCTACTCACATTCAAAACATATCCTTCCACAAATCAGTGAAAGGGATGACACCCTACGAGGCATGGTTTGGTGAAAACACATATGTCTCAAATTTCAGGATATTCAGGACAAAAGCACGGGCAAGAATTCCTTTAGAGAAGAAAAAAATCCTTGTATCAAAAAAGCAAGGAGTGTCTCATGCTTGGATATGGTGAAGACCACAAAGGTTAAAATCTCTTTGACACATCCACCAAATTTTTTTGTTGTTGAAAGAAGTGTCGAATTCGAAGAAGAGCCAATTCCAGACTTTGAACTTGCATCGGGGGATTGCTCCTCTCCTTAACCATTCGAAGATGTAAGCGATGACACATGCTCTTTTTTTTTGATAATTCTGATATGAATGTTTTCTGAAGATGATATTGTTGTAGATGACTCACCATCTAGGTCCAACTGGGCTGAAACAATTGTGCAAGTAGTCAGGGAATTGGCAGGCAATCCCCAAGAGCATAGGAGAACTAGATCACAAACTAGTAAGGCTTCATTTTCTAGTGATAGTGCTCTTGCTGAGCACTATTACATGTTGATCAGTTCTGACCCATAGGAATATTAGCAAGCTTGTACAGACCCAATATTGAAGTCAGCAATGGAAGATGAGCTTCAATCCCTCCAAGAGAGCAATACATGGGAATTGGTTCCCCTTCCTCCCAAGAGGAAAGTGGTTCAATGTAAATGGGTCTACCGGACCAAAATTGCTGATGATGGTTCTAATATAAAACAAAAGGATAGTTTAGTGGATAAGGGATATTCTCAAGTCCATGGAGTTGATTACACAGAGACCTTTGCACCAGTTGCAAAGATGGACTCAATTAGACTAGTTCTTGCACTAGCAGCTAGTAAGTGTTGGGAGGTTCACCACATGGATGTAAAGAGTGATTTCTTGCATGGTGAACTACAGGAGGAGATCTATGTGCACCAGACTGAATGTTTCTAGGACAATCCTTCATTGGTATGTAGGCTGAAAAAATCACTATATGGACTCAAGCAAGCCCCAGTGCTTGGTATGCAAAAATGGATGGTTTCTTTCTTTCAGTTGGCTTCACAAGATGCAAATCAGACCCTAATGTGTATTTGCAGAAAAATGATGTTAAATTTCAGTTCATTTTTATTTATGTTGATGATATTCATATTACAGGTTGCTGCACCAATTCAATTGGCCAAATTAAGAACTCTTTGCATAGTGAATTTGCTATGACAAACCTTGGATTGCTAAGGCAATTTTTAGGCTTAGAAATTGAGAAAAATGGTAAGGGCATAATGCTGAGTCAACCATAGTATGCTTCAGACCTGCTGAATAATTTTAATATGTCTGAGTGTAAGGAAGCCAAGTCTCCCTTTCTTTCTGGTATTAAATTGCACGAATTTGACAATTCCTGAATGGTGGATATCACACTCTACAAGAAACTAGTGGGAAGCTTGCTCTACCTCACTCATAAAATACCTGATTTGTCTTATGTTGTGAGTGTTGTAGAAAGAAACATGCACCAGCCACATGAGTTCCATTGGAAGGCTTCTAAAATAATTCTCTAGTATGTCCAGGGAATTAAGAAATTTGGAGTGCATTACACAACTAGTTCCTCACTTCAACTAGCTGGATTTTCTGATTCATATTGGGTCGGTGATCCAATTGACAGAAAGTCAACATCAGGTTTTGTCTTCATGTTTGCTGAGGGTCCTATTTTTTGGTCAAGTAAGAAATAGCACACCATCTCACTTTCATCAGCAGAGGCCGAATACATGGCAGCAGTCAATGTTGCTACTCAGTGTGTTTGGTTGCAAGGAGTTCTCTGGGAGTTTGGTGTTACAATTGATTCTCCAACCAACATTTGGGTGGATAATCAGAGTGCCATAAAGATATCTACTGATATAGTATAGAGGCAGAGTAAAAAGAACATATATATTCACATGCATTACATTCGGGGCTTAGTGCATGATAGGGTGATCTCACTGTAGTATTGCCCATCCACCGAGCAAGCTGCTGACATTTTTACCAAGGCTTTCACTGAGAAGACCTTAACTTACCTGGGATATTTGCTTGGGGTGAGTGAAGGATGGTAATTTGATGTTATATCATTGTAGGTCTAGCCCCATTTCCATTCTTGAGGGGAGGTTTTTCCGATGTGGTTTTCCTTCTTTCCTCGGTTCACATGGACAAATAAAAATTGAAATTTCTGATTATGTACTTGAGGTGACTTGAGCCATTGTTGCCAAGGCCTTAATCATTTTGTGATCATACTTAGTTGTTGGATTGAGGGTTTTAGAACATTAATCCATCATTAGTACCTTATCTACACTAATTAGTCAATTTTATTGCTTTTTTAAGCTTTAATACACTATGAGGTGGACTAGGGGTGCTTAGGTGGACATATGCCATGTCAAGCTAAGGTTCTATGACCCACATGGGTACTCCAGCATAGTCAACCAGCCACATATGCACAGCCATCATTTCTGGTGCGCTCCCATTCATTGAATGCGGACAGGAAAATTGACTTGGGGCACTAGAGTGGGTTTTTGCCCAAATTTGGCTTGATTTGGTGCAATCAATGTTGCGTTGAGAGTCTAAACCATCCCGTTTTCCACACCCATTCTGTCCAAGGTGTAATAATTGAACCAAAACACATCATACATGCCAATTCAGCAATTATTGGCCATTTGGAGATATTTGGGAAGATATTGGCCCACCTAGGGGGGTTTGATGCCAATTTGGAAATTTTGGGATTTTTGCTCACAATTGGCTTCCAAATCCATTCAAAACACTTATGATGTATTTATAAACCTGTTAATAACAATTTCAAAGTTAGACGGTCCAAAATTATCTTGTTTTCAACTATCATTGTGTGTAATGTAACTGTAATTTGATGGTTTTGGCTGAATCTAGCACCCAAATTTGATTTGTGAACATCACTCACATTCCTAGATTCTCCTATGGTTCGAATTACTCACTTGCTGGTATGAATTTCTCACACCACCTCACCTAATGACACCTACTTCCAGTATACATCTTCTTCTTTCTAGATTTAATTTTGATAAGGCCACCTATATTTGCAAGCACGGAAATGGTGGGCCACCACATCAAATGGATTGTGTCTCCTAAATCCCTCATGCCTTTCACATTTACTATAATGTATGCACATAAGGTCTGTCATTACACTAAAACTTGCATATGTTGGTAAACTTTCCAATCCAAGCACACAAGGTTAGTTGCATGATCCCAGTGTGTAGGTTAGTCTACTACATATTCCCAAAGGTGCATCAATTATTCCAACACTACTTCAACACCCCCCCCCCTCCAATTTAACTCAATGGAATTGAAATTGGAACCTTTCTCTTATACCATGTAAGTTTTCTTGTTACACCAAAAATTGCAAATGTTGGTAAAATTTCTAAACCATTCACACATGGTTAGTCCAATGATCCGAGTGCAGCGGTTATTCACATGATCCTAGTGTGGCGGTTAGTCCATAATATATTCCCAAAGGTGTGGTGGTTATTCCAACACTACCCCAACAATACACCTATGAAAAGAGGTAAAAAGGGCCACAATACCTTCTTGTCATGGGAGACGGTTTCCTACTTCCTAAAGAAAAAGTTTGTCAAGAATGAGTTTGGGTAATAGGTGTGGGCATTAGGTCGCCCTAAAAATTATAATGTATGCCGCTCTTTTAGTTACATACAAGTCTCCATTCTCACTTATTTCTTACATTTCCTTTTCCTAACATGTATTGGGTAGGCTCACAAAATATCATGTTATACAGGGACACTATGATATGCTCACAAATATTTATATAATGTATTATAAATGTGTTTTCCTAAAGGATTTGGCAATATACATGGATGGGCACTATGCTTGGTCACCAATGATTTGACATCTCTAGAATTATGTTAGAAACATACATCACATATAGCAAGTATGATGACATGTAGAATGTTGGAGCGATTATGGTGGTTGTGTATTTGGCTTTGGAGATGTTCTTATTCATGGAGGTTGATAGTATAGATTTTCAGTTGAAAAATTTATTGACCAAGGTGACTTAATAAATGAGTGGGACCCAAGCCTACTTGAACTCTGAAGAATATTCCTCCCCGTATACTCTAATTATCAATGCATGATAGTAATCTCGTAAGGAGTTCTCATATGATTTGTAGGATGCATTCCTAATATCCTAGTTCTAAATTTTTTTTATTGATCCACCAATTATTAATGGGATTGTGATAGTTAATGGTAAATTGTAAGACCATTCTTTAGTAAGGTTAGGGAACTTATAATAGATATCTAGGCGGTAAGGTTGGAAAGAGGAAATGATATTCCCTATTACATCTCTTATCATGTTGTTATTGATTTTTGAATGACTAAACAACCAAGGTATGAATTCATCACATTGGAGCATCTTTAACCTCGTTGGCACTTTATGAATATCTAAATTTCTGATCATTTGAGATAATCCTTCATCAAGATTCGCTTGAAAAGCAAGTAGTAATTATGGATAAGTTTATTCTCTAAAAATTTGATACACTTCTCCCATTTATAATTGGGCTCATCATCTATATTGCATCATGTATCCCTGCAGAATGTCCCTAAGGTACCCATGTCTACCTATGGCTCAATTGATTCCTCTCTACCTAGTCTCACTTTATCAACTACATCCTTCAACTTCTTCTATCGTTTAGAGTCCATATCTTATTCTTGTAAATCATTCATGTTAACAACAAATCACATTAACATATTTATACAAAATGAAAGTATAATGAGCATGTCCATGATGGTTTTCCTATTTCTAACAAATATATCGCCTGGGAAGAAAGAATTAGAATTCACTAAAGGTGAAATTTGCAGGTTTAGTAGTAGCTTTGCAAAGATTTGAAGATTTATTTAGCGGGTTTAGCATTGGGTCAAATAAAAACACATGGTAGGTGAGAAGGTAATAGATACAACGTTCCTCCATTTATGGGCATCATGAATTCATATTTCTTCTTCTTGTAATTTGATACAATGTAGGCCAATGATAATATATGAAACTGAAATATCAAGAAAGATCAGGGTTTTTAAAGAAATGAAGGCAATGAGATTAGATAGCTGAATAGATGGATATTTTGAATAGTCTTTTCATTCAACATGTTGTTGTGTTATACTTGCAAATTTCTAGTGTTTTTGTTCTTGTTGTTGTTGCATTGGATTTTGTGACATGGTTGGGATGGTAATATTTTTCAGATCCCTTACTAACATAATTTTACTTCAGAGCATACATTATTATAATTCTATTTTGTTTGTATGTTTTATTTTTGATGTAAAAGAACAATTGAACAAGTTGATTACTTTAGTGCCTGCTTTCTGTATGTATCTTGATGGAGTACTTGATTCCTATCCGAAAATATGGCTACCACCCACTAATAATCATCTTTATTCTTGCACTTATGTTTGTTATCTCAGTTCTGGTCAGGGTAGGAAGTTGATGCTTATGAGAATCATGGGTGTGGTCACAAAGGTCTTTAACAAACATGAGTATATAATATACTTCTTGCAGACAAAATAAGAGATGATATTTAATCATTCCAAACTGCGCCCCCATCTCGAATTCATATATAACAAATGAGTTGAAGCTTCCAAGATATGCACATTACTTCTCTTCTTTCACTTCATGGGAATTGGTAGTGTTTTTTTAATGAATGATAGGATTTTTTCCCTTGGATTAGTCATCAAATGGATAAAGTGCTTTTAATTTTGTTGTTTTCCCATTGTTTTCTGATTTTCCTGTAATGTTTAGTTCTTATTTATTCCACTGTCCATGATACTCTGTTCTAGGCTGGTATACTTTTTGGTTTTTCTGTGGACTTCTAAGTGGATTTTACTTTGTTGGGACCTCTGTCAAACAAGACGTTGAGGATCATATGTTTTCCTTTATAACGACTATTATTGGTAATCTACCTAGTGTTATAGATAGCATATTGTTCCTGAGTTGTGAATATGAGACAGGGAAGCAGTCAAGGGGAGGGTTAAGGCTGAGTTTAATGATTGTTACAATGCTTTATATTTCATCTTAAATTCCCCAGATACCATAAATTTCTTGAGAACACTAAATGAGAAATTTTTACTTTTATTGGATCTTAAAGTTCAGGATTAAAAATTAATATTTTAAACCAAGACTCGTATCTTGTCTTTGAGTTCATGGAAAATGGGTAGATTGAAAACTGGATCCATGGCGCAAGTTCATGTGTTGGGGATTTTAGTTCTAACTTGGAACTAGAGGCTACATATTTTCATCGACATGGAAGAAGGGTTGGAGTATCTTAAAACTTTTGTGTACTATTTGCATTGTAAAGTGTTTTTTTTCAATTTTGTTTGTTTGTTTGACCTATGTGGATATACCTCTCCTTAAACTTGGGTGATATTTGCTTCTTTGTAACCTCCATGTGGATTTTGTGGGAACTAGGCACAAAGCCTCGATAGGCCACGAATTGTATTATGGATTCATTCATATGTCAGAATCAAATGGAAAGAGATAGGATGCCATAGGATACTAATCATGTACTCCAGTCCATGATATCCCATTCCTTCAATAATGGATTTCACACATGAATTCCTCACACAAAACCTTATTGTTGGAAATCCATTAAAATATACCTATTCATTGCCTCATATAAAGAAACATTCATACTGTTGTGTTTTATTTGGGATCAAACTAACTCCTTCAATTAGGGTAAACAACAATATTTCCATCGGATAAGAACCTACCGCCATAATCAATGTTTTCCCCGTCCAACTCCGGTTCAATACCCAAACAATAGGAATATCTAAAGGATTTTACCTACACTCCCTATTAGTTTTGTAAAAATCATGTGTTTGGGCATGAAAACTCATAGTCCTATTAATATTCCTTATGGCTATATCTATATAAAAAAGTATACCTTATTCTAAAGCTAGCTTTGAAAGCTTGATCGACTCTTAGTCTCATTCCTTGTCCAACCCATGACCTCATGCCTTAGCACACTACTAAGTAGCTTCGATGAAAATATTTGTTGTAGGTAAAAGTATGAAATAAAAAGTAATATTTGTATGGAAAATCATCTTTAAAAGACTCCTCCAAAGTCTTTTAGCACGTAGAGCATGATTGAACCAGTCCAAACACTTGAGATCACAACCTCCCATACATTTGGGTAGAGATATACTTTCCCAAGATGGTAAATGAAAATTTAAATTATGTAAATTACCATACCATAAGAATTAGAAGATATTCTTTTGAATGTTATTGGTGACTGAGTTTAATGAAATGGACTTTAACAATTGATACAACTTAGAATTTGGTGACTAGGAAAGTATATGAATACATTTTAGATGCATATGTTCTACTGTGGCTTGGGTGATATGAATTAGTATCAAGGCTGACAAGTAACATCCCACTCTTCCAATTATGTGGATTTTTCTTGAAACTAGTCACTTTGTGCTGCTAGGAAAGTATATGAATACAATCTCTTGCAAAAAAATGAAAATCCACTTAATGGAACCGAAGATAATCACTTTCTGCAATGTGTAGAATTCATGACTGAACAAACATTTGCTATGACATCTGAGAAGAAATAAAAATAGACGAATACCCAAGTTGGAGGGTTAGGCCTTCTGATATAAGGTATAGCTTATTGTTGCTTGTTAGAATACCAAAAACATTTACATCCCACCCATGTTAAAAATAATTTTTTTTAACTATACAATAGCCCGTCGGTTATCCAACGAGTTGTGGCCCTCATCCGATGGGGTCGCCATAACTCTGACAAGTGCGATCTGACGAGACATCATTGAACATGATACTAATCCTGTCGGAAAACCAACTCACACCCGTTGCAAATTTGACCCCATTACCATCAGAAATCTAACAAACTAGGCATCACACAAATGACAAGGTGAACTTAGACAATGGAAAAATCGTCGTCAGAGAAAGGACTAAAGAGTCATCGAAAATTCGACCCATCATAGTCAGAAATCCGACAACCAATTCCTCCAACATTTGATAGCATAAGCCTGAAATTTTACAAAGGAACTGTCTCACATGTGACAAGGACAAGTTGGATTTTCGACAACTTGGGAGTCAGAAATTCAACGCCTTAGTGGTGAAAGAATTTAGCATAGTATATCGAAAATTCGACGAGTTTTGGAATGTAGTTGAATATCTGATGATATGCCACTGAAAACAAAAAAAATTTGTGTCGAATAACCGACAGGCATCTGTCTAATTTCAGACATGGCAGTCCTAGTATTTTGGGCTCAAATTATGTTGTGTGTTCCTCATTGGTACGTTTGACCCCTAGTATGGATATTTTATTTTATATCTCTACACTCAAAATTTTCATCCTAATGAAACTTATGTAAAACTCTGTCATATTCTTCATCATACCAAATACTACATTATCTTCAATGATACATTGTACCGTCGTGGCATTGATGCAATCTTGCGATGTTGCTTAAATCTTGAAGAGGCTGAAATAACATTGAATGACTGCCAATCTGTAGCATGTGGTGGTCATATTTCTAGCATGGATACTGCTCAAAATATTCTATGTGCTGGGTACTTTTGGCCCTCAATATTCAAAGATTGCATGGAGGCCGTGAAAGAATTCCCACCCTACCACTTTTTCCAATCTAAACGGTGCACTCACCCTGCTCCTTTACATCCTATCATCGTTGTTGACCCTTTTCTGAAATGGGGCATTGATTTTATGCACTGTAATCCTACCTTAGGAAGGGGGCATGGTTACATCATCATATTCATGGACTACTTCACTATGTGGGATGAGGCGATTCCTACATACACCGAATATGGAAAAATCGCTCCCCTATTCCTTTTCAATCACATCATCGCTAGGTTCAGATCCATCAAGTTATTGTAACCGACCATGGTTCACATTTACAAAACAAAATGATGTTTAAACTAAGTGCCAAACTATGTTTTCTTCATGATAATTCTACACCCTACTACCCGCAGGCATATGGCCAAGTTGAAGCCATCAACAAGGTGTTGAAAACCATGCTTCAACGGATGGTAGGGCAAGACAAATCCAACTGACTTTCAGAATTTTTTTTTGTATTATGGACTTATAGGACTATTTTTGAAACATCTACTGGCTTCACCCCATTCCAATTGGTGTATGGGATAGAAGCTACTCTCCCGATCGAATGTGAAATTCCATCTCTAAAACGCATTGTAGAACTTCTACCTAATACCACTTTGGAGGAAGAATGGTTCTTGTAGTTGAACAAACTGGATGAAACCCGTCAATATGATGCCTTGGCTAATGAGGCACATAAACAATGAATTAAAGTTCAGTATGATATATCCATTCAAACTCTCCTCTTCAACGAAGGTGACTTTGTCCTGACATATGACTAGAAGCACGATAAGTTAGGAGGCGGAAAATTAGGGTCCATGTGGCATGGACCCTATATTTTTTGTCGCGTCTTAGAGAAAGGAAAATATGATCTCATAGACTATGATGGGATATCAATCGGTGAGACCCAAAATGGGATTTACCTCAAGATATACTATGCTTAGGTCATCTAGCATAGGTATTTTGTATATATTGTTTATAGAGTGATGTGTGTAGTTTGGAGTGTGAATTTGTTGTGAATGTAAGATGTGTCTTGGGAAATATTGCTTATATAGTGTTATGTCAAAGTGGATATATGACCACTTATTTTTGCTGTCTGTATGGTGCTAGCCTCTATAATGTGATTCTTGGAGATCAGGAGGAAATTGCTTGGGTCTCGCTACGAACAATATTGCAAAGTACCATGCAGTGATTGGTTTGTTAATTGAAGCTCTAGCTAGCGATTTGGGTCAAGTTAAGGTTTATTTAGATTCAAAGTTAGTTGTGCATCAATTAAACTGGGTCTATACCATCCATAACCCTTTATTTATTAGTACATTCCAAAGAGTTCATATTTTAGAGAGGTCTTTTGAGCATGTTTCCTACCATCACATCTCGATACACATAAACATTATAGTTGATTAACCTGAAAATTATGTTTTGGATTGGTATTTAGATCACATTTGAAGTTCATTTTAAATTCTGATTGCATGTAAAAAATCACACAAACACATATAGGTGGATTTCATGCACATAACACATCACATACACACACACATTTGTACAAGAAGTGTTTTATATAAATTGATATTGAGATACAAATTGGCCCCCATAAGCTTCCAATATACCCAAAATCCAGAACCATAGAGTTTCTAGTACATAAAAAGGTCAAAATATGAAGCTTTGAATATTTCAGTACCTATACAATACAAAAATAGGAATTCACTCTAGACTAATCCTCGTTCTCATGATAGCACATGACGACAAGGGCCACTCGACGAAGTAACCTCCCAAAAGGTCTCAACACTCCTACAGTATGGTGTTGATAATTCCTATGAAGGTATTCAATGGAAATATCTTGAACCCCTACAATCAATTTCTAGAGGTTATCTTCAATATCTTGAAGCTCCTCCTCTACCTCGATGTTCCTAACAACCATGAATCTGAACGCACCTCACCTCTTGATAGATGATTCCCCTGGAGGTCTTGATGGACCTATGTATGAAAAGTTGTAGGATATGCCTTAGTGTAAATAAAAATACAAAAAATGGAATACGACATAAAAAAGAAACACCATGTGGTAGAATCTTTATCACATCGGTCGTCCCACTACTCACCATCAAGAAAGGGAAGATCAAGTTAACCCCTGAATTCAACCCTCACATATGCATAGTCCTTAATCATAAAAAATTGGCCTCATACCCAATGGAAGAAGACAACACCATAGGTCACAGTAGGTTCTCCCCCACCCCCATGGCAGGCCATAGCCTCGACCCACTGCAAAATCCATGGATCCTTGGGGCCCAGCCTATTTAGAGGCACTTGCAGGTGTATTAAAGGAACCCTCTCTAAGAAGAAAGATACCACCACTTCCCTGTAACCAAATTACTTGAGCTCACCTCGTCTACATTTTGTGAGCTGATCCTTGAGGCTTACCATCAATCCCTCACTCTAGTTAAATAAAGTTGGATCCCTGCACTCCAACACATATAGAATATGTTCTTGGGTAGTCTGATGTGCATCTCATCTACCCACTACCTTCTCTATGGTGAAGGCCATGGTTCTTAATGATCGGTCCATAATATGTTTTATGGGGATCTTACCCCATTTCTACCTTGTCCTGACGACACAATACTCCTCTATGAGGTCATCAACGAAAATATACCCTCCTCAAGGACTTGTAAGTGATACTTCTTTCCCTCTCCATGGCAATCCAGTCATAAAGTAGATGTCTTCCACATCTATGGTCATAATGTGGGTCCCAACCTACAAGTGTTGCAGGTCTGGATCCCACATCCGTATCAGATGATCCAGTAAATGTACATGGGCTCTCATGCTCCACACATCGATATAATTTAGGATCCCACACTCCCTTAGGTCCCTTACAGTCATAGTATCATTGGTTGCTTGAGCATCATCTAGATTTTGTTCACGTTCCTTCCAAATAAACATTTTTTTGGTCCAATACCTATGGGACATCCACAAGATGATCATTAGAACCTTCACATTGAAAATGTTCTTGAGGTTTCATGCTAAAAAATTGAATTTTGGGAAGCCCACGACCGCTGACGCTCTTTCCCTTAGGGAACAGAGCGACGAATTCATCTCTCATAGGAGACAGAGCATCCCTGATGCTCTTTCCCCTTTCAGGGAGTGCATATTTGCACCTCCCGAAAGGGAGAAGAGAATTTCCATGTGCATCATCTTTCCCTTTGCAAATTCCTCTCCTGAACACAACTTTCACCCTATTTGCTATGGTAAAAAACACAATGGTTAAAAATTTTCACCATTTCATTATTTGTATGTTATTTTTGACTTTTTAATATAAATAATTAGTGGTTTATTTAAATATTATGGGTTTTCATTATGTTTTACTAGAGTTTTCACATTGAAAGTGTTTAACATTGTTTTTGAGGATTTCAGGACATTATTGGGCATTTTTGGTTATGATCGAGTTTATTTTTGTCTTTTTTACACTCTAGCCTAAGTTTAAAAAGTACAGAGTTTCTTTTATACCCTCAGCGTGCTCATTAAAAATCTAGTGAAAAGGTATCGAGTGTGCTTCTACTTCTTTTCCAGATTCGTTAAAATGGATTACGAAAAAGGGAAACTCTCTGGAATCACCTTTAATCTCTTTTCAGGCTCATTAAACATGAAAATATCGCCAAGCGAGCTTGATTCTTTCACGCTTGTAAATGTATTCAAAAGTTCGTTTATTCGGTGATAGTTTACCCCTTTTTCGAACCGGTTAGACTCATTGACGAAAAAGGTATACATTAGTTGTTCATCGCTAGAAGAGTTATCCTAGGTCTCAATTTATACTTTTTCAGACCTTGGAGACTAAATCTATGAAAAAGTCCATTTCTGGAGTCTTCTTAGTCATTTCAGACTCCCTAAACATGAAACGATGTCTGAGTTTACGTTTTTCAGACTCGTAAAATTAAACGTTGAAGGACCCTTTTGGGGAATGAACCCCTCCTTTCTTAGGTTCATAAAACATATGAGAATGGACTCATGCTCCAATGAGATAAACCGCACAGTTGTTACCCTTTTCAAGCTCATTAAAAAGCAAAGAGGTACTCATTCATCGTGATGGGGAAATTAAGGGAATGGGGAACATATTTCATTTGTATTAATCGCATCTCATAGTCCACCCTTGAACATGGCACATGTCTGTATTTTCATTCAATCAGTTGGGTTTTCAGCTTGTCATCGATTCAATCCACTTTCATGAGTCATTTAATTCCTTTGATCCAATTCAAGGAATGCATTGTTGTGCCTTTGCATTATTTATGGTTTCTACCTTGTTGATTCAATGCTACCAAAGCACTTGTCATGTCATTCAATGTTCAAGGGAAGTATTCACCATAGTATCCCTCTACCGTTACATTACCTTCCTTCGAGGCAGTCATATCTGAGTCACTCTTATGTTTGTTCCATTGTCATGATCACTTCAACATCACTTTTTTTTCCAAGTTTCATGTCGATGATGAGGGAAACATCATGGCCCTCCTTTGATGAGTCTATTCCCATCAATGTCAGCACATATTCTAGGAATTAGTCTTAGAAACTAGTCAAGTACCTTGAAGCCTGCATGCCTCAATGGCAGGTTTCCTCTCTCTCGACAATAGGATTCCATCATTGGCCTCTAATTGAAATATTTCTTCGATTGTTTGACTCCAAATCATCTATTCACATTTGGAGGAATGTACTAGGATACCTTGGGGATTATTGAAATTAATGGTGATTTACCTCGCACTTGTTAACAACATACATCAATGACCGACAATCAAGGGGTTTCTTCCATGTTCGACATTAGGACATCTATTCACATGGGTATAATCATATTGTTTGGAATTTGAATGAAGAACCTGAATGGTTAAGTATTCAGTTGAATATGTGCCTATATTTAGGTTGCGATGGAGTGTTTCTTGATTCATTACATGGATCCAGATTGTATGCCTGGTGGTTGTGCACAAGTCTAGGTTAAGATGACATAGATCTATAGTGTATATTCCGCAGATATGTCACAATTTGAGTCTTATTAACCATGGATCTACAATGTATTGTTGGTAGCTGTGATATGGTCGTTATGCATGGATCTATAGTGTATTGGTCATCAATCATGATTTGACTAAGTTATTTTATAACTGGTCTTGTTTCAAGTCGTTTCTCTCCACTCTTTTGCCTATGATTCCAGATCACATCTAGCAAAGAATTTGACCTATTATCCCCTTCTAGATTCATACTTTGGGGGGCATTCTATTACACCTGAAATTGGTAGTTATGCTTAATCCCCTAACGTGACATGGCCTAGACATATTTTTGAGAGATGTTTTCCCAGTTCTATGATGTTCGACACACCTTGTCTCTTGAGATAGGGAGTCATACCTTCCTGACTCCTCTTTACCACTGACATAGTGCGTCGATGACACTCCTAGCCTCAATACAAAGAGCATCGGCATAGTTTGTTCATATGCAAAGAGCATCAGTACTGTCAAAAAGGAAAAATAAAGGAGATTTCGAGAACATTATAGATGAAAGTCCTCATGGAGGCTGAACTCAACTACTTGGAATAGGTGGCACTTGAGCCCCCCAAACTCCTAGGGATCATTCCCTACCCTCCTCCCATAATATCTCAACCAATTTGGGCTTCCTTTGGCCTATTTATACAAGCTTCCTCTCATGGGTGGGGGGGGGGGGAATACCAAGAGAGAATATTCATGTTGCTGGAATCATAGCTAGTATAGGAGGCAAGAGTGTGTGATTGTGAATGAGGCTTGCAAAGCTTGTAGAGTGTGTGTAAGAGTGATATAAAATACATTATGAGAACAAGGCTTTAGTTGTCACTTCTTTGTATTATGTTATTATTACAAACATGTTCTCATTTTCCATGTATGATTTTTGTCAATCTCAATTGTTCGTTACTTTTCTCCTTGACTATTAGTATAGGTATTTGGATTGTCTTGTTGCTTTCACCATTTTTTCTTGTTCTTCATGTTCTTTGTAGGTACATTTGATGGCAAAGGATCCATAAGGAAATGACAACCTTTAACACCGAGGTAAGGAAAGATTGGCATTCAAGTAGTTCATATATCTAGGAGAAGGATGCACCGCTATGGATTTTTTGTTCTAGATATGCCCCATGTAGACTAGGGGAATGAAATTTGTCTGCACTGATTGAATATTCCCATTAACAGATACTTACTATCTTTATTTATGCTAACTTTATATTCCACATCGTTGTTAAACTCCTCTATGAACATTAAACAATTAGTTAACTGTTTAACCTAGTTTGTTTTCTTTGAGAAATTATTTTGATATAATGAACTATCTTTTTATAAATTTCCCTATCTAGTAAGGTTGGCATACAAGATAATATAATGTATGATATTGTTTCATTGAAAAATGATCAATCCATACTAAGTATATCCTTTTTAGAACCCTAGATAATACGATTCTAGATTTGATCTTCTTTGTTGTTGGCTTGGAGTTGTATTGATATTCAGGTGCTTCAAAATGTAATTATAACATTTACTTTGGTTGAATACCTTTGGATATTGGTATGGTGATTCTTGCATGGTAGGACTTCTATGATTTGGGTGTCGACTTCTTGTGTCCAAATGTTTCTATGTGATATTTTTATATTTATTGATGTATTAATAACTTCATTCATGGTGATCAATGGAATTTCAACCATCATTGAAGCTACACATATTGAATTCTCACTAAATTATTTCTTGAACTCATTTTGTAGATTCTCTTGCAGTGATAAATCTCTATTACTAATAACATTCTGATTTTTTTGTTTTAATAAATTATATTAAGGAATATTTATCTTTACTCAAAAACTCTAATTTTTTTATTGATTGATTTGAATTGATTTAAAAATTTCTTTACCTTTACTGTCAACTTCAAATATTTTTTTGAATCACCTACATTCATAAATGTTGTTTAAACTATATCCTTATGTTTTATTTTTATTTTACTTCCAAGGGCATGATTTGACTATGATTTGGCTATGGTCGCAGTCTTTTTGTGCGAAGCCCAACAAGTGGGTCAAACAACTTGGAGTGAGAAAGGAATTTGAAGTCAATTGTACTTAGTCAATGAACAGTATTAAAATATGAATATGGAGTGATAAACTCTTAGTTTCTTAAGACGGTTGATGTAACAACATTGACATAGAGATATCGTTAGCAATATGGTCAAACTGACCACCTGGAGTATTAAAACATGAATATGGAATATTTTAATTGTTTTCAATAGTATCAAAACATCAGTATGGAATATCTTAAGTATTTACAACATTTTATGTAACATCAAGTCTCTAGTTCAAGTGGATACAACTACGTTGATCTTTTTTTTTAAACGTAGAAACACCATTGTCAATTTTCAGGTTATTTAAAATTTTATGTTCTAGCTTCTAAAAATAGATTAAATTACTTCTCTCATGGACTCATTCTTCGTGATATGGAAGCCCCTTTGATGTATCACAAAAACATTACGACAAATCCATCTATCCCTTAATGTAAAACCAAGTGTACGACTACATTCGTCTGTTGGAAATATTAATTACAAGCAGATCCACTTCATGTCTCTGCTGACTCATTCAGAGTCCATATAAGTACAAATTCTATCATTTTGTTTGATAGGATTAAGGGTTTACGTTTCTCCGTAGTTAAGAAGTTGTTAACAAAAAACCTGTCAATAGGGGTTCTCTCTCTATGGACACCCAAAACACAACGATCTCCCTGAGCACTGGCCTGGAAAGTTTTTACCCCATCCAGCAACACCTGTAGAGCAGATGAAGTCTTAGCCAAAATGTTTGAGGGAGATCTGTCGAAACCAAGTTTTCGCAGTATGAAGGAGGACTGCGCATCTACTGTAAAAAAATGCAAAATTACTTAACAGTTTCAATCATTCAGATTATACATTCACCAATTCATATCATCATTTAGTGGATCAAATCAACATACTTAGATCGCAACAGATATAACGAAGCATAAATAGATCTACTAAGACAACATCATTCATAACATAAAAGCATAACACCATTCACAGATACACATCGCAATTGCATTCAAATTATACAATACACGAAAACAGAAAGATAGAAAAAGACACAATGTTTCTATCCAATCTCTATCATGTCATATTAATCTTCACAACAAAACACAGGTTCTCCAAAATAGTTCTTTCGTTCACATACAAAAATCATAGGATCTCAGTTCATACAAGGATCATATATGCACAAAATATCTATACATCAACATTTACAATCCTAGATCTACTTATAGGCTTGCACCATTACATTGGTGGTCTACTTAATTCAACTTCCTTACTACTTGGACCAAAATATACAAAAGGATGACCATAATCCACATAACATGGTCCAAATCTACAGAATATGACCAAAATACATAAAATATTGTTAGGAAATCGTGTCAATCCTTCTCTTTACTATGTTAGTATATTGTTGTTGGATGCATATGCTTTGTAAGTCGTCCCATAGTAATTGTTGATCCATAGTTTGTGTTATTGTTGTGGGGCGCATATGCTTTGTAAGCCGCTTGTAGTATTTGTTGATCCATAGCTTATATTGGCCCATGGTTTTGACCCATAGTATTGGCGCCTATTTTTAGTATATAAGTGTGTGTTGAGGCCAAGGAAGTCACCGTGAAGTTATTTTGTATTGAGCTTGCTCAAAGGAGGTTGCCCCCTCGAAGTGGCCTGCGATTAATATAAAAGTGATTTTGAGTTCTGCTGCTATATCATGTATTTTGATTACTTGTTTGCTGCAGGGTCCTCACATCTGGTATCAGAGCGCTTTCTTGGTCTCGTTGGGTGAAATTTTTACCCAATTTTTTTTTTCCGCTTCTGTTGCAGGTTCGGATCTGGGAATAATCCCTATCTTCTTAACTGTGGGAAGTACTTGGGCATAAGCCCTAAAAATCATTGTGAGGAGTACCACAGGAACCCCAAATTAGTTGGCCCATTGAGAGGACCTGCCAGCGAAAAGGGCAACGACCCCTACCTGATTGACTAGTTCCCACCCGTGAGGTAAACCAAGAGCTGTCGTTTGTGGCCAAGCAGTCATCAGTTTTACCTGAGCAGTGGAGTGAGGGGTGTTGCCCCAATACGCAAGCTGTCAGACAGCATTGGTGGCCGAGTGAATCCCTTAAACCAATAGGAAGCCGCACATACCTGGGGTCCATATCTATTTTCAGTTGCACAATCGCAGATTTCCTCTGTCCAAAACTGTTGCCAGTCAATTCCGCGCCATTGCAAATCCATCTGTTGCCGATCACTTCCACGTCGTTGCAGATTCCACTGTTTTCAATCACTTTCATGCCATTGCAGATCCCTTCCTGGAAAAAAAAAGTATAAAATTCTGTTTTTCAGCCATATCTCCTTGGTTTCAACTCTGTTTTCCCTGAAATTTCACTGACACCTCTGCAATTCCATTCTTCATATTTCATTCCTGAAGACCCTATCCCAAATTCCACTTCCCAAAACCCAAAATCCCACATTTGCCTATTTTTAGGGTTTGCGATAACTCCTTCGATTTTCACCCAAACGCCTTCAAATTTTGCTGCCGTATTCCTTTCCTCATTCTGCTTCTTTGTCCCTCTCTGCCAAATTTTCTCATTCTTTCACCCCGCTCCTAAAATCCCCATTTTTTTCTTCCCTATCCCTCCAACAATGTCCAAAACTTACTCAAACCCAAATTACCCTTCCGATTTTTTCCCAAATCCAGATTTTCCTCTAGTGAAACAGTTTTTGTTTTTTTTTTTCTAACCACTTCTCCCCCCCCCCAAAAAAAAACTCCTGTTTATGGTTGTCACCCGCACTGGAGCAAAAACCATGGAGGAAGCACTTGCAGCCATCCAAGCCAAACTCCAGGAACTGGATGAAAATTTTCTCGGTCTCCATCTTGAGTATTCAGCTATGAACACCAGACGACAGTCCGAGTCTTCATCAACCAATGGGTTCTCTTCTTCCAACAATTTTCACGGTCCGAAGTTAGATTTTCCTTGCTTCAATGGTACTGATCCAATTGGATGGATCTATCGTGCAGAACAGTATTTCAGCCTTCATAATACTTTTGATGTCCACCAAGTTCCACTTGCCTCCTTTCATTTGGAACAGGAAGCTCTTCAATGGTATCGTTGGTACATCAAGGCTCATGAAGAGCCAAAATGGCCTGATTTTTGCCAGCTCCTTTTGCAACGATTTGGTCCTAGTGCTTTTGATGACTTCACAGGAGCTCTCACTAAACTTCGTCAAATTGGCCATTAGAGAGAATTTGAGGTCAAAAATGGGCCTCAAAAGGACCAAAACGTACTATAAAAATCAACCAATTACATTCTAGTAGATGACATCATCCCCCATGGTTGAGGTGGCATTGCATGAATTAAGAATGATTATTTGTCACATTTTCTATGGTGGATGAAAACCCATAGTTAACCAAGGTAGCGGTACAAGTACTTTTAAGTCATAAAGTGAAGTACTCACAATAAAAGTCATTTCACACTTTCTCATAAAATAATGTTATTGTCATTTTCAAGTAAAGTACTCATAATTCATAAAAATGTCTTTTCACATTTTTTTATAAAACAATATATTGTCATTTTCATGTTTTTTAATTTTAAATTATA
>LPNX010377515.1:87635-139809 GCA_001517045.1 Pseudotsuga menziesii
AAAATAGTGTAGAAGATGAGTTGTCATATATACCTACCCCATAAAACACCTAACTCATAATATTTTAATATATCTTATATTTTTGTAGTACATCTCTTAGGAGGCCCATTTTTGACCTAAAATTCTCTCTAATGCACTGTGAAAGAGTATCAAACTGGATTTGAGAAACTAGCTAATCACACTGAAGGATTACCTGATGAATTCTACCGGAGTTGTTTTATCAGTGGCCTAAAGGATGCAATTCGCTCGGAGGTCAAAATGTTCAGTCCCCACACAATGATGGAAGCCCTGGGGTTGGCTAAGTTGGCAGAAGACAAGATGGCAGCCCAATAGCGCTCCAAATCCTCTTTTGTTCCCTTCCAAAATATGGGTTCTCAACGACCTCCCATTCCGCCAGCTCCTCGCTCACCTCCAATCAAGCATTTGTCTGAAAGAGAGATGCAGGCATGCAGAGAAAAAGGGCTTTGTTATAATTGTGATGAGAAATTCAGTCGGGGACATCGATGTGTTCAACAAAGTCTCTATCTCTTGGATGTGGATTCTCCACCTGCCTCTGAAATAAAATGGATGCTCCGGTTGACACTCAGGAGCCGCCTACTGACCCTCCATGTCAGGATGACCAGCCCAAGATATCCCTCCGTGCTTTAGCTGGAGTCACTTCCCCCCAAACAATGCAGGTACACGGTTACTTCAAGAATCTTCCTCTTACAATACTCATTGATTCTGGCAGCACTCATAATTTCATTGACCCTCGGATCCCCAAACAAGTTGATTGTTTTATCCATCCTTGCTCCAACTTTGAAGTCATGGTTGCCAATGGGGGCACCTTACCTTGCAAAGGGAAGTGTCATAATGTGCATATCTCTATGGGATATTATAACCTCTGCTCTGACATGTTTTCCTTGACCTTAGGTGGATGTGATGTGGTTTTGGGTGCTCAATGGCTACGCACACTTGGCCCCATATTATGGGATTTTGCTGAACTTTGGATGCAGTTCTCCCCCAATGGACACAAACACACATTGAAAGGATTAAAACCAGGGTCTCTCAACATCATCAATTCACATCGCATGGAATTTTTTTTTAAGAAGAGCTCCCATGGTGTCATCGCTCAGCTCCATTCCATTCAAATGCAACCATCAGCGGCCCCCACTACTCCTTTGGATCTCCAACAAATTATGGATCGATATACAGGTGTTTTTGCTGAACCAGTGGGACTTCCACCTTCACGCCCCGAGGACCATCATATTCAACTCCTTCCTAGCAGCATTCGTCCCAACATCAGGCCCTATCGCTACCCATTTCACCAAAAAATAGAGATTGAACTCCTTGTTAGGGACTTACTAAAGCAAGGTATTATTCGCCCAAGCACAAGTTCCTTTTCTTCACCAGTTCTTCTTGTCTGCAAAAAGGATGGGTCATGCCGCCTCTGCATTGACTTCCGAGCACTCAATCACCTCACCATCAAGGATAAGTTTCCAATTCCTATTGTTGATGAGCTTCTTGATGAGCTTCATGGTGCTCAATTTTTCTCCAAGTTGGATCTTTGCTCTGGGTATCATCAAATTCGGGTTCATGAGGATGATATCCCTAAAACAGCTTTCCGCACACATGATGGCCACTATGAGTTTTTGGTCATGCCCTTTGGTCTCACTAATTCTCCTTCCACATTCCAGGCCTTGATGAATAAAATATTCCGACCCTATTTGCGGAAATTCATTCTGCTATTTTTTGATGATATCCTCATCTACAGTAAAACATGGGCTGAACATCTCCAGCATCTGGCTCTTGTAATGCAAATTTTCTCTTATCATCATCTCCATGCCAAAAAGTATAAATGTGTTTTTGGCCAAAAGGAAGTTGAGTATCTCAGGCACATTATCTGAGCACAAGGGGTTCATGTGGATCCTGCCAAAATCGCTGCCATGAACAATTGGCTGCCTCTTAATACACTCAAGAGCCTTTGTGGTTTTTTGGGGTTGACTGGCTACTACCACAAGTTTGTCAAGGATTATGGGAAGCTTGCAGCTCCATTAATTTCTCTGTTGAAAAAGGATGCTTTTACATGGACACATGTTACTGAGTGTGCATTTGACAAGCTGAAACAAGCTATGCGTACTACACCTGTTCTAGCTATGCCCTATTTTTCCAAGCCCTTCACTATTGAGAGTGATGCTTGTGGCAATGGACTTGGTGCTGTTCTCCTTCAAGATGAACAGCCCATTGCGTTCACCAGCAAAGCCCTTTCCAGTAAGAATTTAGCTGCCTCTACATATGAGAAGGAAATGATGGCTATTTTGCATGCAGTACAAAAGTGGCGACCCTACCTCTTAGGGAATCATTTCTGCATCAAGAATGATCACCAGAGTCTAAAATATTTCCTAGAACAGCTTGTATCCTCCCTAGCACAACAGAAATGGGTTAGCAAACTCACGGGTTATGACTATGAGATCAGTTATAAGAAGGGTAAGGACAATATTGTGGCGGATGCCCTTTCTCGTACATTTGATGACCAAGGTTCTCTTTCTGCTATTCCTATGCCTGTTCCAAATTGGTTGCAATCGGTTGAACAAGGTTATGTCAATGACTCTTCATTATCTCACATCATCCAATGCTTGGACAACAACCCTTCTGCTGTCCCACATTACTCTTGGGATGGTGCTTCACTCAGATACAAGGGTCGTCTGGTGCTTCCCCAGAACACAGCTCTTCACCAAGCTATCTTCTATGAACTCCATGCTTCTCTGTCAGCGGGGCACTCTGGTTTTCTCAAAACGTATGAACGGGTACGGTGCAACTTCTTTTGGCAGGGCTTGAAAAGGACAATTCAACAGATGGTGGCTGAATGTGATACCTTCCAGCGCAATAAGAGTGAAACAACACCCCTTCTGGGATTGCTCGAGCCCTTGCCCATACCTACCCGGATATGGACGGATATTTCTATGGATTTCATTGATGGGCTCCCTAAATCTGGAGCGAAGACTGTGATTTTGGTTGTGGTTGATCGCCTCTCCAAATATAGTCATTTTTGTGCTCTCAGCCATCCCTATACAGCCTCTTCTGTTGCTCAAATTTTCCTAGACCAGATCTTTCATCTTTATGGAATGCCTTCTTCCATTGTCTCGAATCGTGATGTGACTTTCACCAGTCATTTTTGGACAAAACTCTTTCACCACACTAGCACCAAACTGAAGATGAGTTCAAGTTATCACCCCAAAATGGATGGTCAGACTGAAATTATCAATAAATGCTTGGAAACTTATGTTCGTTGCTTCTCCTCTGAGCAACAACATCAGTGGGAAAAGTGGCTCCCTCTCGCTGAATGGTGGTACAATACCTCTTACCACACTACCTCTAAAATGAATCCATATGAAGCAGTTTACGGTCAGGCACCACCAGTTCTTCTTCCTTACACCCCCAGCAGTTCTCCAGTTCAGGAAGTTGACGCGGTCCTTCGAAACCGCGATGAGGTTATTTTCATTTTGCGTGAAAACCTTCACATGGAAAGAAATCACATGAAGCAACAAGCTGATCAGCACCGTTCTGAGCGCACTTTTGAAGACGGTGATATGGTTTTTCTTCGTCTCCAGCCTTACAAGCAATCCTCACTAAAAATCAAAGGGCATCATAAGCTCGCTCCAAAGTTCTATGGGCCATATAGGATTCTTCAGAAGATTGGGTTTGTTGCTTATAAATTGGAACTTCCGCCTTCTTCCCGCATTCATCCAGTATTTCATGTCTCTTGTCTGAAGAAAGTTCTTGGCACCAACATCAAAGGCCAAACTATTTTACCAGAACTGGATAATGAAGGATCCATCTTTTTGGAGCCGGAGGCTGTCCTCAATAAGTGCACTTGTCAGCTTCGCTCTCACTCTATCACAGAGGTCTTAATTCAATGGCATGAAATGCAGCCCGAGGATGCTACGTGGGAACCACTCCTTCAGATTCAGCGACAATTTCCACATCTAAAGCTTTGAGGACAAATATTTTTCTAAGGGGGAGGGGATGTTAGGAACCCATGTCAATCCTTCTCTTTACTATGTTAGTATATTGTTGTTGGACGCATATGCTTTGTAAGTCATCCCATAGTAATTGTTTATCCATAGTTTGTGTTATTGTTGTGGGGTGCATATGCTTTGTAACCGCCTGTAGTATTTGTTGATCCATAGTTTATATTGGCCCATGGTTTTGACCCATAGTATTGGCACCTATTTTCAGTATATAAGTGTGTGTTGAGGCCAAGGAAGGCACCGTGAAGTTATTTTGTATTGAGCTTTCTCAAAGGAGGTTGCCCCCTCGAAGTGGCCTGTGATTAATATAAAAGTGATTTTGAGTTCTGCTGCTATATCGTGTATTTTGATTACTTGTTTGCTGCAGGGTCCTCACAAATATAGTTAAGCCACCTTGTGCACCATATTCCTCCTTGCACAACTTCTTTGACTTTTCGCAACATATTCAAGGGTGCACAGCTAACTATTCTCAAAACCACCTGCCAGCAGGTCCCCAACAAAATATTTTGGTTTGGCCCCGAGCCACATCGGCTAGAAATGGAGTAATCATTGATATTCAACTTGAAGTCCTCATATTGTTGGGCGATCTCTTTGACCTTCTTGTTGATCTTTTGAGTAATTTCCCAAATTTCTTTCACTTCATGCACCAATGGGTGCTTGATGATCTTTGCAATGACATCCCTTCTACCATTCTGAACTTCCTGCAGCACAAAAAATTCCTTCACAGAGATATGCACACCAACGTCTTGGAATTCATCTATTTTGTTGTACGCCTCTGTTGACGCTCCCTAGCCTTTGCAATTCCTTCAATTTCATCACCTTTATCATATGTACCACTCGGGGAATCGCTTTAAGTGATGTCCTCGGTGTGGCCAGCTGCCCTTCGACCTCTTGCAACTGTGTGGTCGGTTTCTCCAAATGCACGTCCTGGACTATACTTCCCCAAAATTGTGTAGTCGTGTCAATAACTCTCTTTGCTTCTTGCTCCATTTCCTCCAGTTGCCTTGTGAAGCCCTCAAGGGTAATTTTCCTTTTCGCAATTTCCTCCATTGGTGTGCCTAGATCCACTATTACATGTATATCCTCGTTTTCATGCTTCAAATTTTCAATTATGGCCCCATGTCGCTCAGATTTTTCCTCCGTGTCCATGTCTTGAGTGTTTTCCAAAAAGTTTTGACAAGAAACTGAAACTGCCTTATCTAAGCGCACTCCATTGTCCCAGAGTTGTGCCTTCTCTACTGTTAATCGATCTTGCTCCTTTTTAAGCCCCTCAATATCCTTTTCTTTCTCCTTTGTTAGTCGATCTTGCTCCTTCTTCAATGCCTCAATCTCATTCCGTGCTTCAGCCTCTTTCTCCTTCGAACTCAAAAGGTGGTCTCCAATTATCCTCTCTCTATCCGCCAATTCCTGATTGGAAACCCTCTGCCATTGCACCAATGCTTGGTTCAACAACGCATTGATTTCTACTGAAAGATCTTGTAATTGTTGAAATGAAACTTTGAGGTCCTCACTATTGGTCTCGATTGCATGCGTCATAATTTGTACATTCCTAATCTGCATCCTAGTGTTGATCGAACCAACCTACTGCAAATTGGTTTCCTCTGGTAACCTATTTACCATTGCATCAATTAATGAATCAAGGAAATTTTTTACCTCACCAAATATGTCGATTGTATGATTCTTAATCTGTTCTCCCGCCGCATTAGTTGTTGTTGTAATGGCCACAATAATATAGCTCAACTACTCACTCACCGGTGTTGCACTGTTGGTCGCACCCTGGTCCTGTCTCTTCTTCATGTGAGATTCCTCAAATAGTTGCTCTGCTTCTAAATCTGTCAGGGTCTGCATCGACACTTCATCTGATTTGTGGTCACACAATGGGTCTAGAAGAGGATCCACTGATGCATCAGCTGCAAGGATAATTTTAGGGGCGAAATTTATCCCATGGTCTATTTTTCCATGTTTTTCTCCAAAAAACAATTCACCATTTTGCATTCTTTGAACCACTGTTTCTCCCAATTTTGATGGGGTAAAATTTTTTCACCCTAAAAATCACCAAATTATTATATAAACGATGTAAAATACTTGGAAATTAAAATATTTTTTGAAACATATCACCAAACATTTTATAGTTGGTGTTCTTAGAATTGGTAAGATTTGCCAACATTTATACACTTCTAAATATGTATGGTTCCTTAAAATTATCCCTGATCAGCTGGTGGACATGTTGGTACTTCCTCAATGGTGACAGGTTCGTGCCACTCCATGGGCCAATCAGCAATAATAGCTTCCAGCTTCGCATCAAAAATATTATACGTTGTGGGAAACCACTGCTTATCTAGGTCACATCGCACCTACACATGAATGGCATGCAACCTGATCACAAACTTGACAATGCGTTGGAATTTCATCACTGTCTCCTCTGACAGTTGTGAAACCTTCATAGTTGCATCTTGTAGTACCTCCCAATATATCTAGTGTTGAATTGCACAATTATTAAGTCACTCAGTTTCTTTCACATACCAGAGGTTCTAGTAGCGTTCGCCCTTGCAAACCTTCTCTACATGCACGTCCATCCCGTGATAATATTTTGGCTCCATGGCAAGCAAAGAGCGCAATCAAAATAAGAAGGCAGCTATAGGTGAACGGTTGTTGCCCCGCTTGGACTTCTAGTACATCATATATCAACTGGTTCATTAAGAACAACGACAAGTTCATCTGTGCCCCTTGTGCACACTACTCCGTGCATGCAATTACCCCCGAATTACATTGGTTTGGTCGGTTCATTTTGACTATCTTGCTAGCCATAGTTCTCATTGTGATGCAGACAGCCTGATCATTGATTTTTTCAATGCAGTATGCCCATCCGTCTCGCTGCAAGTTATATCTTTTCTTCAATTTTGCAGCCAACTTCTTGTCATTTTCTTTCCCCTTAAAATACTGTGATGGGTCAAGACCCTCCTTGGGAAGCCCTCTGATTTCTTAAATGAGCTTCATAGTGACTGTGACCGACCATTCTAGCCACAGAATCCCACCATGGAATCACACCAAGAGTTGCTTCGCGCATGAATTTTCTTCTATCAACCACCCAAAGTGTGGCATGTTGATAAGGCCCAACAACCCTGATATATCCAAACCCTGTGCTCAGTCCTATGGAATGTGTACTACCGGGCCACCTTCGGCTTGTGTAGCAGGTACATATGGAATTGTTGTGATCTCCGTCAATGCGAGCATATCATGATCGTCATACTTCATTCACGTATTCGAGGGCACGATGTCCATGGTGCATATGATTCCCTATGGCATCGCTGGAATCCTGACCAGGTACCTATGATTCTTCATAGGCTTCCTCGGCTTCGCATTAGGCTAGCAAGGAGGCACATAGCCAGGGATATTCTCAATGGACACCCTTGTCCGAGACGAGGACTCCTCAACCATGGATTTCGATGGACCTGTCTGTGCAGGTGCCTCCTTCTATTCCTGCGCAAAAATTCTAGTTTGTCTCTTCTTCTGCACCAGGGATGTGGGCCATTGTGCCCCCCTCTTCTTCTTTGGAATCGATGATGAACCCACTAACATGCTTGCAACCTCTTCTTCGATGGCTACCCCAATAACTGGTGAGTCCCTCTCTCTTGAAATCTCTACTTTAACCGACTCACTCAACATGCTGCACAAGTGACCCCAATTTCTCAACGGGCACCTCTACCTTACGTTGCTCAACAACTCAAATACTCAATGCAACACAACTCACTGTAATAACTCTACAACTCTGTCAACACTCAAGACTTCGCAATGGTGAATTCCAATCACGTCCAACCTCTTCTTATAGCGTTGAGTCAATCACCCGATCATTTTACCAAATCATTATGATGCCTTTTAATCATTATGACAAACTCATACATTAATCACCCAAGTCTGTCCCCAATCCTGCCAATCTAACGGTCAGATCCATCATTAAGGTGCGTCTCATCCAAAAAGTGTCATCATCTAACTGCTTTGACTGTTGTATTTATTTTTTATTTGACTCTGTCACGGCCCTGCACCCTTCAGGACACGAATCCATAACTGCGATACTAACTCCTCTACTTCCACAACCACTTCCTCTAGGTGCTCCATCCTCCTAAGTATCATACTACTAAAAAATAGAGAGATTTTTTTTTCATATCGCGTAGTGCCTCAAGCATCGCATGGCTCTGAGCCCATCCTGTAGGGCTTTAGTCTGTTTCTATTTATCAGCTTAGGTAGCATCACACCATCGAACTTTTGCAGTTGTACTGCACCTCTTGAAATAATGAAATTATAACAGATGGACCTATCCAATGCATCTATAACTTACCTGGATGTTTAGCGAACTTGTTTTCATATAGCAGTACCAAATCTCCTTACTAAAAATGTTTGTTCTTGGTATGCCGATCATGCCAAGATTTATGTCGTTCCTTCTCAACGCGTTGGTGAAAACCTACGATAAAGCGATCTTCCTCTAGCTCCACCAATTGCACTAGGCATTCTTCTAATTCTCCTTCATCATCCATGCCTTTTGTTGCTGCAATGCGTAAACTCAGAAAAATGTACTCCATGGGCATGGCTGCCTCCTACCCATACACCAACCTGAGTAGTGTTTGTCCTGACAATCTTTTACAAGTGGTGCAATATTCCCATAAGAGTGTTGGAATATTCAAATCCCAGTCATCGTGGTTGACATTGCACACTTTTGTGAGTGCATGTTCCAACACCTTGGTGAATGCCTCAACTGTCCCATTTGCTTGTGGATTATATAGGGTGCTCTTCTTATGTTGTATCTGAAGCTCTTCAATCAACGCGTTGATAGTTTGATTGATGAAGTGACTCCCCTGATTGCTCATCAATATATTTGGAAACCCAAACTCAGTAACAATGTTATCAAACTGGAACCTCATCGTTGTCGCAAGGGTGCAATCTACAACTAGTGTGTCCTTCTCCCATCTTGTCAGATAATATGTTACTATAATAATATATTGCTCACCAGTCCTCTTTTCAGGTGGGTTGATTGGTCCCACAAAGTCCATTTCCCATTTTTCAAATGGTTGCAGTGTCACATGAGGTACTAATGACATATCATCCCTCCTTGACGGTTTTCTAGTCCTTTGATAGACATTGCAAGTCTGTGCATAGTTTGCTACATCGCTATTGAGAGTCGACCACTAAATTCCTGTGCAGAGCACCTTCCTAGAAGTAGTGTGACCTCTGTAGTGTCCACCTGCAACTCTTGCATGTTCCTCTGCCAATAAATGCCCTTGTTCATGTGGTAGGACATATTGCCTTAAGATCTCATCTGGTCCTAGCTTGTAGATTTGTCCAATGATCGACTGGAAATACACAGCTTTAACAACCAACTTCTTCTTCTGGATTGTAGTAAGCTCTTCTGGTGTTGTTCCCATCACCAAAAACTGAACTCTTTGCTCATAATATTCATCAACCATCTCAACTATGAATAGTTGCACATATGGAAACCCATCTTTGATGTTCATTGGTTGTTCACCTATCTCAATTTGCGATATGTGATCTAGGCCTACATTCAAGTGACTTGCCGGCTCCACAATTATCTCAAAATCAAACTCCTGAAAGAGAAGTAGCCAATGACATATCTTCAACCCAACACAGGATTATTCACCAGGTATTTCAAAGAAGAGTGGTATGTGAACATCTTGAAATGACCTACCAATTGGTAATGTCGAAACTTCTATAGCACATATACCATTGTCAAACTTCTATAGTATAATTCTTCTCTACATACGACAACTTTGGACTAGAGAAAGAAATCAGGTGATCAATATCTCCTTCCCCTAGTTGTGCTAGCACCACTCCCAGTGCAATTGATGATGCATCAACACGAACATGGAACTCATTGGTCCAATCAGGAAAAACTGGTATTAGTGCAGAATCCATCTTTTCCTTTAATGTATCAAAACTTCCCTGACACTCCTGACTCCATACAAATACCATGTCCTTCTTTAGAAACATCTCCATAGGATCTTTGATCATGGAATAAACTTAGAAGAAGTGCAATAATATCATGTGTGTCCTAGTGTCACTCTAAGTTGCTTCACATTTGTAGGAGGTGGAATGCTCAAAATCAACACAATCTTGGCTACGTCAACAAACATCCCTTTTATGCACACAACGTGTCCCAACAAAATCCCAAAAGGTGCACAAAAAATGTACTTCTTCGAGTTGAGCGCAATCTGATGCTGTCGACATCATTCCAGCATCAGTCGTAGGTTTTCCCTATGGTCCCTGGTCAATCCATAAACCGTCCGGTCATCCATATAAACCACCAAATTTTTTTGAATAAAATCCTTGAATGCAGCGACAACAATCTTAGAGAATATCGCAGACATAATTTTTAGTCCAAATGGCATCATAGTGTACTGAAAACATCCCCATTCAGTAAAAAAGGTTTTCTTATGGAAGTCTTCTTTCACGATCTTAATTTGGTGATAGCCAGAAAAACCATCCATCAATGAGTATATTTATTGAGTGCCTACTCCTTCTAGAACCTCATCAGCAAATGGTGTCAAAAACAGATCATGCAGACACACATCATTCAATTTTCTAAGGTCAACACAAATCCAAACCTCACCTGTATTCTTTTCTTGCACTATCATGGGACAGATCCATTCCAATTCCTCAACCAACTCTATTATCCCAACATCCAACATTATATTTAGCTCAGCCTTAACCCTTTCCTTGTATCGCAGATTCAAATGATATGACCGCTGCTTCACTGGTTTTTCATCTGGCTTCAACAGGATCTTCATCTCCCCTAAGTCTCCCAGTATTCCCTTCAACTTAGAAAAAATTGTAGGAAACAAATCTTGGAATTCAAGCAACAGATCTGTGATCTTTGCCATCGTTTCTTCATCCTAGTATTCCCCAACATTCATGAACTTTAGTTGCTCCTCTCTCCCAATGTTGACCTTCCAAAATTTTAATGGTTTATTCATTGGATCTGTTAGGAATTCAAGTGCTACGACATCCCGACTGCCTTCTGTCTCTAGAATGTTGATGTTCTATGGATCATCACCATCATCTAATCCCCTTGTCACATTGTAGCACTCCATCATTGATTGCATCTGACATATATCATGTAGATCCACTGGATATGCAACTTGAACTACCTTCAGAACAACATCGTGGATGTGCTATAGTGCACAATGAATAGCTACATTGGTATCCGCAAAACTGAAGGTGTGATTGAAGAAAATTGTCAACTCTTCCCAAGTAGTGATCTCTCTGCATAACTCAGATGATTTATACCATGACCACGGCATCTCATCCAACGTGTGAACAAAAGCATGGACCCACTCATCCTTTGGACGTGAGGCCCACATGGTCTAACATGCTATTAGATGATCACCAGGAGAATTATGCCAATTGTACCTCTCAACGTGGTACTTTTATACTTCACCAAAGCAAACTTTCATCATCCTGCAACATTGCAACCACCCAGTGATAGAAGTCTTATGTGTCTCCCACCAACGTGCTGGAGTAGCCTTCAACGCTTCATCCAATGCCAACAATCATTGTGATTTTGACACCTTATCCTCAAATTCCAATAGAAACTCAGACAAGTTTGAAAGTCCTTCATATATTGGTAATTCAACAGTCTCGGTTGTGAATCAGAACAACGACTGAGTAATCAGGACACACCTTTGAATCGATACCTCATGCATATGATTCTGCCAATTTTCTAAAGCATCATCAGAGCCCAAAGACGCATAGCTAGAGTTGTGCCAACCAAGTTCACTGTCAGCAATTAGATGGATGTAATCCTATAAAATGTTATATGCATGATCCCATCCTCTTATGGCTTCTTCCTTAACTGGTTCAACATATCTTTGTACTTCAGTTAGATCCATCAAATCTATGACTTTGATGTCACAATTTTCAAAGGTTCTCACATGCTTCTTAAACTTCATCATCGCAATCTATCATTGGCCCATCCAATGCCAAGCAGTGTGGGATATGAGCCTCCGCCATCAACAACTTCAATAACATCAAAATCAGCATAATTCTTCATCCCTTCAACTTCCACTGCAAGATGCGAAACTCTCCCAATCGATGTTACTCTAGACTGGTTAGCTAGTGACAACTATACAGGGGACCAAAACAACTATGGGATGTCCATATTTTCCCATTTCTTCTTTTTTAGAATGTTGACACCCAATCCTAGATTCAATATGATTGAATCTACCTAATAGTCCCTAATCTTAATATTCATTCGCAGCTCGTTTCCTATCTTTTTCTTATGTAAAGAGTTCACTGTGGACTCCTTATCCTGGATCTCTTCTTATTACATCACGTGTTAGCTTTTCAACAATCAAGCTAGCATTATGTTAGGATCTTAAACTGAGAGAAAAACAATTACATCAATCAAACACAACAGACAATGAACACAGTGTATTTCCTCAGGGAAACCATAAATGGGGAAAATCCTGCAACTTCCTCAGAGATAGAATCAGCACAAAAGGTAAAACCCCAAAACAGTAAGATGCTATCCTGGCAGCAGTAACCTTCTTCTTGTCTAGCCCCAGTGTCTTCTCCTTCCTCAACTACATGCTACACTTGAGTGTGTTTGTGATGTGTTCTAAATAGAGAGTCCAGCTCTCTATTTATACTAATCCTGGCATGATTAAAACCCTACTAGGGATGACCTCTCTAGGAGAGTCTAATAACCCTAGTGCCCCAGAACTATGGGAACTTTAACCCTTAAACAATAGGAGGGTTACCCACAATGACTTGACATGACTTGTTTACATTATAGATCTTCCTGATTGGAACATCGGGGCATGACATGACATAATAAAATCCTGGAATAAACATTGGGTTACAATAGATAAGAAATACAAGTGAATACATTCCAAAGTTACAATTACATCAACCCTCCCTCTTAACTAGGAAGGTATTCTCTCAACACAATTTTCATCATTGGTCTTCTTCTATGGATCTTCTCATCATCTGCATCTCAAAGTCATCTTTATCTTCATGCCATCTTCATTTCTGGATATGTATCATCACTCGATCTGGATCATCATCATAGGTGGATTTGGATCATCACTGTTGGATTTGGATCATCACTCGATCTGGATCTCTCGGAGTCAAAATAACTAGATTTGGATCATAGCTCATTTTGGATCTTCTCTAGTCATCATCATATGTGCTATCTCATGATTCTTCTTGTCATAGGAAGTTCTACAGAGCCAGCCTTCTTTCATTCTCGTTGTATGCCTAGCCATCATGTAGGTCTTCTTCAATGCTTATATATGACCTACTCATCAGAATGGCCCTCCCAACACTTAAATCTAACCTAATCATCAGAAAGGCATTCCCAACACTCACATCTGATCATGTACGAACCTACAATCACATCAGAAAGGCCTAGCACTCACATTCACCAGCATGATAGGAGATCATTATCATCTGTGAAAAAGCTTCAGCACTTACATTTGACCTGGTAGGAACCAAATCCTACACCCTCATTAGAAAGGCATGCACTCACATCTGACCTGGTAGGAACCAAATCCTACACCCTCGCCATAATGGCCCCCAGTCCCAAACTGAGCTACCTAGTAACGGAGCAGGTGCCTCCATTTTCCCATAGAATGGTAGTTTCCCTTATATTTGATCTGGTAGGAACCAAGTCCTACACCCTTATCAGAATGTCCTGCACTCACATCTGACCTGGTAGGAACCAAATCCTACACCCTCATCAGAATGGCCACCAGTCCTAGACTGAGCTACCTGGTAATGGACCAGGTGCCTCCACTCTCCCGGAGAGTGGCAGTTGCTATTACATCTGACCTACTCATTAGAATGGCTATCACTCATATCTTACATGGGAAGAACCTAATCATTTAACCATGATAGAATGGATCAGCCCTTACATCTGACCTACTCGTCATAATGGCTCTCTCAGTCCCAGACTGAGTGTTCCTGGTAACTGACCAGGTACCTCCATTCCCAGAATGGCATTCAACACTCATATCTGACATGGAAGGAACCAAATCCTCTCACCATTACAGAATGGATCAGCCCTTACATTTGACCTGCTCATCAGAATGGCTTCCGGACTCATCACTTCCCCTTGGAAGGGACCTCGATCTGGAGAACACCAAGCTTCTCCCTAAAGTACTCAAACTTCACTCTGACCAATGGCTTTGTCAACACATCAGCTATCTGATCATCTGTCGCAACATACTAGAGCTTCACTGCTCCCCTCTGCACCATATCCCTAATATAGTGATACTTGATCTCGATATGCTTCGACTTGTCATGGAACACCGGGTTCTCCGAAAAATTCACACAACTATGGTTGTCACAATGTATACAAGTAGCATCCAAATGGAGATCAAATAAATCAGACAGTAGTTTCCTTAGCCATACTGCCTCACAACTAGCTGAACAAGCTGCAACATACTCTGGTTCAGCTATACTTTGTGCCACATAGGATTGCTTCCTGCTAAACCAAGAGATGACACCTGAACCCATACTGAAGCAACACCCTGAAGTGCTTTTCCTATTGATGGTACTGCCTACCCAATCTAAATCAACATAACCTTCTAGGTTAATCTTTTGATTCACATCGTACTTGAGCCCATAATCAACTGTACCCCTCAGGTACCTCAGAATATGCTTTGCAGCAATCAAGTGAACATTTCTCGGATCTATCAAGAACTGGATTAAGGTGTTCACAGCAAAGAAAATGTCTGGTCTCGTGTTCATCAAGTACATCAAGGACCCAATCATCTAATGATACATCGTAGCATCAAATGACTTTGATGAAGCATCGCTCAATAGCTTCAGGTTTGATGCCATAGGTGTGGCCATATCCTTGTAGTCCATCATCCCGAACTTTTTTAGGATATCTACTGCATACATCCCTTGTCCAAGGAAGATTCCATCTGCACTTTGCCACACCTCCATACCTAGAAAATAATGCATCATACCCAAGTCTTTCATTTCGAACTCGACATCAACCTTTCTCTTTGTATCAGCAATTAACCCATCCATACCTGCCACAAATAAATCATCTACATACAGTAGAAGCATCACCGGGTTGCCATCTTCAACCTTGCAGTAAAGGTTGGAATCTACTTTACTCTTGGTAAAGCCCAAACTGGATAGAAAGCTATCAATTCTATCATACCATGTCTCAAGCACCTATTTCAAACTATACAGGGCTTTCTTCAATCTGCACACATGAGACTTCCTGTCATGTGTCTCAAAATCGAGTGGCTATTCTACATATACCTCCTCTTCCACTACACCATTCAAGAAAACAGTCTTGACATCCATATGGTGTATCTTCCATTTCATCACTGCAGCTAGAGCAAGTACTGATCTGATGGAAGTGTATCTGGATACAGGCGCAAATGTTTCTTCATAATCTATTCCTTCTTTTTGAGCGAAACCTCAAGCCACAAATCTTGCCTTATATCTTCAATGCTACCGTCTGCAGCATGCTTGATCTTGTAGATCCATTTGGAAGTTACAAATGAATTTCCTTTTGGTCTTGGGACAACATCCCAAACATCATTCTTCATGATCGATTGATATTCTTCGATCATAGCATCCTTCCATTCTTTCCATTCTGCCTCTTCTTCATAACTGGAAGGTTCTTTATCAATGAAATCACATAGTAATGCTACATACCCAGAGCAGGATCTAGTCCTCTTTATTTCTCTGTGATTTTCTTCTGGAGCCCCAAATCTTTCTGCACCTTGGATAAGTTCTTGTACCCAAGCAAGTTTCCTCTTATGAGGATTCTTCTCTAGAGGTGGATCTATAGGTCTTTGTAGTTCTTCAAATTCTTGATCTTATTCTTGAGTTTCTTCGTTCATGGTTGTATCATGAACTCTGGGTGCTTCTACTTCTTCAGGTTCTTTAGCAGGTCTCTTTCTAGATTTGTTGTAAGCTATGTCTTCATCAAATGTCACATCCCTGTTGATGTCAATCTTCTTGTATCCTGGGAAATATATTCTGTAAGCCTTCAAGCTTTTAGAGTATCCCACAAATATACCCTTCTTTCCTAAAGGATCTAGTTTTGTTCTCTTCTCTTTTGGAATGTGTATGTACATAGGACAGCCGAATATTCTAAGATGGTTGACTTCTAATTTCTTTCCAGAGAAGACTTCTTCAGGAGTCTTGTTCTCGAGTACTCTATGTGGAGTACAGTTTTGTACATACACCACTGTTCTAGCAGCTTCCACCCAAACATGCATAGGAAGGTATTGATCATGAAGCATTGCTCTTGCAGCTTCCATGATAGTTCTATTCTTCCTTTCTGCAATCCCATTTTGTTGTGGATTATAAGGAGTGGACAACTCCCTCTTAATCCCTTATTCTTTGCATAGCTCTTTTAATTCATTTGAAGTGAATTCTCTTCCATTATCTGATCGAAAGGAATTGATATTCTTTTCAGTGTGGTCCTCAATCAGGGCTTTGAATTCCTTGAAATTTCTGAATACTTCATCTTTGTTCTTTATGAAGTAAACCCATGGCTTCCTATAAAATTCATCAATAAAAGAAACATAATATGCATACCCGCTTAGTGAGTTTGATGACATAGGACTGCATACATCGGAGTGGATGATTTCCAAAATTCCTTTTGCTTTGCTTTCACTGCTTGGAAATGTCTTCTTTGTATTCTTTCCTTTCGCACATCCTTTGCAGACCCCATCATTTTTTGCTTGGATTTCTGGAAGACCTTCAACAGCTTTGCTTTCAATAGGTAGTGCTCTATAATGCACATGTGCAATCCTTCTATGCCAAATTTCACTTGGCTCTACTATGTCATGGACCAGGACTTGTTCTGGATGGCCCTTTAATTTGTACAATCCTCCTTCTTGTTCTCCAATCACCACCGCATCATCGATAGTATTTCGTTTTGGCCACATGATGACTTGACCATCTATGAATGCTACCCACACTCCTTTTGCATCTAATGCAGATATGGATAGGAGGTTCTTCTTGAGTCCTGACACAAACAATACTTCCTTTATTGTTACAGACTTTCCATAATCTAGCTTATAGGAAGATTCTCCACTACATTTTATTGGATATTGGTAATCATCTCCTAGCTTCACCTTGTGAGGTGATTCATGTTCTTACAGTCTCACAAAGGATTCCTTGAATCCTGTCATATGTTTGGAAGCCCCGCTGTCTATGAGCCAATCATTGCTTCCATGAGTAATGTTTGCTGTGAGAGCGGAAATCAAAACATATTCATCCTCACTTGAAGAATCTTCACTTTCATATCTGGTTCTCTTCTTGGATGGTTCATCATCCTCTGCAGCATGAGCATGATGTCTTCTTTTGATTCTCCTTTTCTTATTCTATTTCTTAGGAAAATTTCTTGCATAATGTCCTCCTTCATCACATGTATAACATATGATCCTAGACAAATATTTTCTAGTGTTATATTTGTGAGAGTGCTTACCTCTGGAGTGATGAGATCTTCTTTTGGTTGACTTGGAGTGTACCATGAGAGCTTGGTCTTCACTTCCCATATTTTTTTCTCGAGCTGCTATCCAAGCTTCTTCTTGAGAGCACTCTTCCCATAGTCTGCTGAACTTGACTAATTTCTTTCTAACACATATCCCTTGAATAAAAGAGTCCCATGATCAAGGGAGACCATTCAAGGTAGTCATCACAATCTCTGCATTTTCCACTTCTTCATCTACTACTTCTAGTTGTTCCTTGATTTGAGAAACTCTTGTGAAGTAAGACTGGATTGTTTCTACATTCTGAATCTTCACATTCTTCAGTTTGTTTCTCAGAGTCATCTTCTGGTTTATGTCCTTCCCTTAAAGAAATTTGGTTAGGGCATCAAACATAGCTTTAGGTGTCTTTAGGGAGGACACCTATGGTATGAGATGATCCTTCATAGAATCAGCAATGATTCTCTTTTCCATAACCAACTTCTTCTTATGCAAGGCCTTAGCCTCATCTCCTTATGGAACTGGAACCTCCTCATGGATGTAGGAGTCCAACTCATTCTCTTCTAGGACCAGGGAGATCCTATACTTCCAAGCTCGGAAGTTATCAACTCCCTCAAGCTTTTCATCAAGCTTGGTATGATGAGACATCTTAACTGAGAACCTCAAATGGAAATACAAACGATTTTAGATCTTACCAGGTCAAGATGTCAGATCTGAATTTTGAGTTGAAATCCTGCAGAGTTGGTTTAGGAGAAAATTAGGGTTTTGCTTTTATAGATTTCTATCCAACCAAATGCTTTGAAATTGATCCCTAACTTCAATTTTGAGGAGGAGATCAATACAGGCTTGGGCTCACTGAAAAATTCCTCTTCTGTGAAAATCCCTAATTTTCGGTAGCAGTGTCGAGCCTAAAATGGAAAATCATCAGAATTCGATTTCGCTTCGATAGAAAGATGTGCCCTAGGGAGGAGAGTTATTCCAATCTTCTTTTGCTGAAAATATGTGGAGAGAGATCCACAAAGTAGGAATCCCTAGTTCCTGCAGCTGCACAGTGTCTTCTTCTCAGGTTAGCTCTGATATCATGTTAGTTTTTCAACATTCAAGCTAGCATTATGTTAGGATCTTAAATTGAGAGAACAACAAGTACAACAATCAAACACAAGAGACAATGAACACAGTGTTTTTCCTCAGGGAAACCATAAATGGAGAAAACCCTGCAACTTCCTCAGAGATAGAATTAGAACAAAAGGTAAAACCCCAAAATAGTAAGATGCTCTTCTGACAGTAGTAACCTTCTTCTTGTCTAGCCCCAATGTCTTCTCCTTCCTCAACTATGTGCTACACTTGAGTGTGTTTGTGATGTGTTCTAAATAGAGAGTCCAGCTCTCTATTTATACTAATCCTGGCATGATTAAAACCCTGCTAGGGACGACCTCTCTAGGAGAGTCTAATAACCCTAGTGCCCTGAAACTACGGGGAATTTAACCCTTAGACAATAGGAGGGTTACCCACAATGACTTGAAATGACTTGTTTACATTATAGATCTTCTCGATCGGAACATCGGGGCATGACATGACATAATAACATCCCAAAATAAACATCGAGTTACAATAGATAAGAAATACAAGTGAATACATTCCGAAGTTACAATTACATCAACATCATGTGCTTCAAAGAATATGTCTCTCTCAGCGTCAACATCAAACTGCACTTTCTCCTTTCGAGGCAACCGGATTTGTGGAAATAGGTTGTCTTCTCTTGTCGTCACACATCCGTGAGTAATATCAGCAACATCAACATCCTGCATCCTAAGTTCTGCTGAGATTGTTGTAACTGTCAAGCCTTCGTTCTGGTTCAGCAGTGGATTCACTAGTTGGTTCACATTCTTATTTGCATTTTGGTTCGGATTTTGAATTTAGTTCTGCTATTGTTTCTGCAACTGGTTTTGGTTCTAGTTTTACAACTGTAGAATTTTTCCTATCTGCCACTTCATGATCACCTGCGAACAACTCTCAACAGGTGGTCAAAATCGATACAATAAGTAAACTGTGCTTTCAATTGTGGGAAATATCCCTGATAATGTCCCAGAACTCTACAATTATAACATTGCACTAGTCCAAGATCTCATCCTCCTCCTTGAACAAATCCTCCACCTTGTGCGCCTTAGAATCCTTCGTGGAATCATCCTTGTTGTTGATACTGCGGTTGATTGAATTGTTTCTATGGGGAATTTGGCTGCTGCTGGACATACTGCTACGGTTGAGAATGTTGTGGCTATTGCAGAGCCACCTACATCTAATTGTACTGCGGTTGTGGTTGCAGCTGTAGTACAAACTTCATCTGCAGTTGTGGATGTGGTGCAAAATTCATTTGCAGTTGCGGCTGCGATACAAACTATCTCTGCGGTTGTGGATGTGATGCAAACTATGGTTCAGGTGGTGGTTGTACCATCTATGGTTTCTGATGCATTTTCTACACCGTTCGATGGTCTTCTCCCTTCACATCGTACATGTCCCTTGTTCTATTCTGGAATAAATAATATGCATGACAATTCTTATCTTCATTCCCAACAGAACAAAAAAATGTGGAGTATAAATTCATCAGCTTCATGAAAATCTTCTGCATATATCCATAATATTCATGTCGATGCCCATAAAATTGGCATATATGGAACCATGGCATGTTTCCATAACTTAAGGGTTTTGGCACTCCCTAACATAGGTAGTTTCATAAATCTAGGCATTGATCCTTATGATGCCCCTCTGCGTGACATCGAGTACACAAAACGTCCTCATGGTGCTCTTTTCCCTTCTTGATATATTGAAACTAGAGTGTCAGATTCACCATTTGTGTTTGAATCTGGTTCATACTGACTACATTCTTGCCAACAGGTGAAGCTTCTAACTTCATCACAATTTCCAGATCCTCGCTCTGTGTTGCAATCTTTTGCTGCATCGACAGCAGTTTGATATGAGGTACTAATGTTGTGATGACCCATTCCTTATATTGAACATCGCTCATCTCAAATCTAACTCTTTCCATCAGCATCTTGAATCGCTGATCGAAATCCCAGATAGTTGCATTTGGATATTGCTTAATCTCCTTCAGTTTTGTGATATATTGAGCCTTAGATTTCAGTTTTTTAAATTCTTCAATCAATCCTTTTCTAATTTCATCCAAATTCTTCATTGGGTTCCCCATAGGAACTTGTACAAACTTCATGAACCAATCCATTGCACGACATCGAAGGGTCATCGCCAATTGGCCCTTTTTGATGTCATCATCTAGAGCTTGTTTGACATTCCACACTAATTCATACAAAAAATGGTATTGCTCAGGATTGTCAGTCCCATTCCCATGAAATATAGGTAAATTCACATAGTCTACTGCCATCCTGGGCCTTCTTCCTATAATTGTTGATCTGCTACTATTAGAATGTTGTTGACACATCGGACAAGTTGGTTTTGAACTCATGTTTCTTCTTGACTGTGGTGTAGTGCGTAGAGGTGTGGGTATGTTGTTGCTCTAGGTCAATTTTTCCTTGGACTAGGATGTAGCCTGGTCGTCTCCTTCGTCACTATAGGGTTTCTTAGTGCCATATGGTATTCTTTCATGGTCTCGCATCTCGGTTGCAGCAAGAATCTCTCCTGTCCTCTTCCTCTTCTCTTGCTAAAACCTTACTCCTCCTCTTGTAAGACCACTTCCTTCCTCATATTCCCTCATAGTCCTATCTTAACTTCCATCCATCTACCCCATATCATCCCATCAAAACCTCAACTTCTCTGCAATACCTGCAGCCTCCACACACCAGGGTTCTACTCGATGGATTTCATATTCAACATTCCTTTTTCACAGATGAGCATATTAATAGACAATTGCAAACACAATATAAACCTACCTCTTGGTCCGTTGGAGAACTCCTTTTTGCATCATTGTAATATTTAACTGTGTTGACCATGAACTCAGTGATGTAGCCCTCCAAGATGCTGTCAAGCCAAACTTCAACAACCCTTGATTTGTTGTCTACCTCCTGCAACTACTAGATCAGTTCCGGAGTCCAGCCAGTTGGTCCACCTCCTTGGAAATTTGTCTTCTGATATGTTAATTGTGCCAACCAGTCATACAAGATGATCAGAAACTCATAGAAAAAGTACTCACGTGGATTAGAATACAGTTGCCTCTCCAGCCACTTCTGTGTTGTTACTCTAGGGTTTTGATTTTCTTTCTCAACAAATTCTCATGCCTTTTGGTCAAACCAGTCTTGAATTTCTGGTCTCATGGGATGCCACAACATGTCCTCCTTCCCAGCATATGAATTCTCACCATTATAGTCTATTTGGTTAGGATCCTTGGCTCTCACTCAAGAGACTCGGGTTCAGGTCGTGGAAATAGAACCATTTGTTAACACAAAACTCGTCGACAGGGGTTCGTTCTCTCTTGACACCCAAAACATAGTGATCTCCCTAAGCACCATCCCAAAGAGGTTTTACCCCATCTAGCAACACCTATAGAGAATATGAAGTCTCACTTGAGATGTTTGAGGGAGAACTTTTGGAACCAAGTTTTCGCAGTATGAAGGAGGACTACGCATCTACTGTCAAATCAACGCAACATTACCTAACAGTTTCAATCATTCATATTATATATTCACCAATTCATATCATCATCCAATGAACCAAATCAACACACTTAGATCACAGTAGACACATTGAAGCATAAACAGATCTACTATGAAAACATCATTCATAACAGAGAAGCATCGCACCATTCGCATATACACATTGCAATTGCATTCAAATTGCAGAAAATAGGAAAACAAAAAGATAGATAAAGACACAATGTTTCTGTCCAATCTCTGTCATGTCATATTAACCTTCACAACAGAACACAAGTTCTCCAAAATAGTTCTTCTATTCACATACACAGATCAAAGGATCTCAGTTCATACAAGGATCATAGATGCACAAAATATCTATATATCAGCATTCACAATCCTAGATCTACTTATAGGGTTGTGCCTTTACATTGGTGGTCCACTTAATTCAACTTCCTAACTAATTGGACAAAAATATACAAAATGATGACGACAATCCACATAATGTGGTCCAAATCTACAAAATATGACCAAAATACATAAACTATAGTTAATCCTCCTTGCGTTCCATCTTCTGCCTTGTGCAACATCTTTGAATTTGTGCAGCATTCATGATGGTGCGCAACTAACTATTCTCAAAACCACCTGCGAACAGAAGCTGAATTGCAATTTTGAAGTTAAGTTTTTAGGTAGAAATTAATTACAATCCTTAATACTTGTTGGTAGCTTCCAAGAGAAGCAGATTTTAGTCTTTTGTATATGAAGAAAAAGAAGAAGAATGAAAAAAGTAGAGTGAGGGAGTGCGAAAAAAGAGACAAAGAATAAAAAATTAATAAGGAAAGGAGAAGAAGGAAAAACTCTGAGAAGAGTTCAAGAAGCTCAAGCTTCTATGTTCTAGATAGTGCTGAGAGCCAAAGCTCTGTAAAGGTGAAACATCCTAGTAATTTTTCAAGTTTGTAATTGCGGCTGTAGTTCTTTGTTATGTCGCAAAAATATATATAATTCCATAGTTTATGGTTGAATGCATGTTTTATTTATGGTGCACATCTTTTCTGGAATTAATTTTGTGAATGTTTTACATTTACCATTTTGTGAAATACACAAAGAACCCAGAAATATTTCATGGTGTAAAAGTTTGAGTTTTAACTACAGAGTGCTCAACACAAGCCTTACTAAAATATTTTGGTTATATGGTATTATGAGCTTGTCGCAATATAGTTGTTTCAAGTTTTATCCCAAGTTATGGTATGGTAAAAAGTGTTTTTCATATTATAATTTATTTTTCAAAGAAATCCCCTTTTATAATTTCTCGTTAATTATGGTCTTGTCAAAGTGGGAGACTGGGAGTTGGTCGCAACCAAAAGTGTGTTGCAGTAAAATCTCGTCGAAGTCATGTGGGTGTTTGTTGAGGTAAAAGTGTGTCGGGTTAAAAGTATAAAAGTGAAATTTGAGTCCTGTCAAAGTAAATTTTGTCACGGACTTGTCATTCACTATAAAATTTTGTCACAGTAAATCCTAGTCGCAGTAAAACCTTGTCGCACTAAAATCTTGTCTCAAATAGTTTTGGCTAAAGTTAACTCGTCGAAGTAAAGGGTGGGGTTTCCAAAGGCAATATTTTTCATCCTCAAAATTAAGGAAATGGAAATTTCTTACTGTGCAATAACCAAATTAACCATCGCACCTCTCACCCCAACTTCTCTCCCAAGAATTGGTATCATAGCAAGGTTTAGGAAAGAAACCTTGTCTTAAAAAGGGAAAAAGTATTTTTCTAAGGAAAAAAATATTTAAAAAATGGCTTCCACTTCTGGGAAACACATGTCAAGTTTACAAAATCCAATTTTCTCAGGAAAGAATTATGATTATTGGTATCTAACAAAAAATTATTTATTCAGAGGTCAAGATGTATGGGAGATAGTCCAAAATGGCTATATAGAACCAATAGATCATGCGACATATAATAATCTCACACAAGCTGAGAAGGATGCAATGAGGGAAAATAGGAAGAAATATGGAAAGGCTTTGTTCTACATACACCAATCCATGTATGAAAACATACTCCCAACACTAGAAACAACAAAGACCACTAAAGAGGAATGGGATATATTGGAAACCACTTATAAAGGCTTGGACAAGGTAAATACTTCTAAGTTGCGTATTCTTAGAAGATATTTTGAATCTATGTTAATGAAAGACAAAAATTCAATGGACTCATTCTATACTCAAGTTATTGGTTTGATAAATCAACTAACATATCATGGAGAAATTATAGAAGACATAAGGGTTGTTTAAAAGGTTCTTAAAAGTCTTGCCCAAAAATTTGAATCCTTGGTCGTGCCCTTGGAAGAAAACAAAGACATATCGTAGTTTACCAATGATGAGCCACAAGCCTCATTCATCCATAATGAACACAGAATTAGTAGATCAAATACAACATGTCACAAGTTTGATAAATAAAAAATTCATTGTCATTATTGCAAGAAATTTGGACACTATGCATATGAATGCAAGAAGAAATTGTAAAATTCAATGAAGCATAGGGTCATCAAGCCTGCATAATTCAAATGGAGAACAATATTGTAGAAGAGACAGAATAAATTTAGTAAACTCTGCTCAATAATTAAGGGAGAATAAATACTCATTAGACCAACAATTGGAATAATAATCGTAATCCATTAATCAATATATAATTAAGTAATATAATGGTAATACATATAGAAGAATTCGAATACCTAATATAGGATTTGAATCTACCATCCTAGAATGACTCCGTAGCTAACTCAGTGTGGGAAAATCACCACTAGAGCTCACTAATGCAACTTCATATCACTAAAATAGTTCACGACCAGTTAACTGAATATGGTAGGTGAGCAAATGTTCCCCACTTCCCCTGAATCATGGAAACTAGAGCTAGGATGACCGAGAGTGATCTAATTGATGGGAATTGGAGAATAATTGGACTTAACTGAATTCCTACTAGAGACTTCTGGTGGCACTCAAAGTGGGTTCCTAAATTATAGGGATTCGTCCCTGGGGCACCTAAACTCATGCAATTAGGTGCAATAATTTGCAGATGTACCCTAGATGTATCCCCTATGTACTAGTGGGTGATGAAGACTTCCTAATCTAGGAAAATGGAAAAATAGACAATGTAGTCAAAGGCAGGATTAATAATAATCCCAACACAAATAGTATGACCAAGGAAAGCAAGGTCAAAACTAGTGGAGTAACAACAACAATTCGAGAGGCTTAATGTTTTTGGCATGTGCACCCCCAATTAAAGGAAATGCTATCCAAGAAATTCCATGTGACATATGGTACTTAGATTCAAGTTGTAGCAATTATATGACTGGTAATTTAAATTTGTTTTCTAGTCTAGATAAATAAGTTCAAACTGATTCCACACTTGGAAATAATATCCAAGTCACTATTTTGGGAGAAGGTACTATTGGTATTCTAACCAAACAAGGGGAGAAAGAGACTATGCTTGATGTCTATTATGTAAAATGCCCGAAAGATAATTTTATGAGCATTGGACAACTACTACAAAATGGTTTCAGACTCTACATGCAGGACAATCACTGTGTGATTAAAGACATGCGTCCAACCAACCAGGTGATAAAAAAAGTACAAATGACAAGAAATCACTTGTTTCATTTTAGGATAATTCCAAACATGAAAGGAAAGGAAAATTTAGGACCTGCATTCAAGGCAGAAAGCAAAGAAGCAGACAAGCATTGCAACGAGAACAAAAAGCACAGTGTTAAAATTCAAGAACCATTCCAATCAAAGGTTTATGATGAGTCCTGGCTCTGGAATTTCATATTTGAACATATGAATTATGGTGGGATAAAGCTATTGCATACAAAGAATATGGTGAAAGGATTTCCATTTATTGACAAACCAAAGATATTTTTTGAAGGATTCATTTCTGGAAAAAAAATAGAGAGCCTTTTCTAGTTAGAAACTCATACAGAGCACACACGCCACTTGAGATCATGCACTTTGATATTTGTGGCCCAATGCAGACATCATACATGGGAGGATGCAATTATTTTCTTACTTTTATTAAAGAATTCATAAGAAAAACATGGGTATACTTTTGAAACATAAATATGATGCATTTAGTTGTTTTCAACAGTTCAAAGCACTTGTGGATAACCAAAGTGGATACACCATCAAAATAGTAAGGAAAAACAGAGGCAGTGAAAATGTCTCGATTGCCTTCCTATATTTTTGCAAAACCCATGGCATACATAACCAATTCACTGGGAGGTATACACCTTAGCATAACAGTGTCAGAGAGAGAAATAACATAACCATTATGGATATGGCATGCAACATGATGGCAGCCAAACATTTGTCAAATGAATATTGGGCTGAAGCAGTCGCAATTGTTGTATATATTATGAACTGGTGTCCAACAAAGAGCATGTAGAACAAATTCCATCAAGAAGTATGTACAAGTATGAATCACAATGTTTCTCATTTAAAAAAAAATTGTTGTGTCGCATATGCTCATGTTCCAAATGAGTTGAGAAGGAAATTAGACAAAAAGGGACATAAATGCATTTTTATTGGTTACTCTAAACACACAAAATCATACAAGTTGCATGACCCTATTGCAAGGAAATTAATAATCAATCACAATGTTAAATTTGTCAAAAATGAATCATGGGATGGAACCATCGAGAAGAATGTCAAAATTGCATCGATTGTCAAGCATGATTACATGACAAAGGAATTGGTTCAAACACCATATTTAAGTCAAAATGTCGTAGCACCATCGACTCCGAGGAAAATGCAACATGTTTCAGCCCAAGGAATGTCAACACAAGTCACAACTCAATCTACATCGGCAAGCACAACAAGAGGTTAGCAAACTCCATCAAGTGGTTTGTCAAGGTCGATGTCGACTGATCCAATAAAGACAAAAAGTCTGCATGAGATATATGAAGTTGGTACACCAAATTCATTCTTTGTTTTTGCACTATTTTCTCAAATAGATTATATTTTAACATTTGAGGAAGTTGCGAAAGAATAAGTATGGGAACAAGCCATGGATGAAGAAATAGAATGCATTGAGAAGAACCAAACATGGGAGCTGAAAGATGTACCAAAAGATAAGTATGCAATTAGTTTCAAATGGATTTACAAGACCAAGCAAGATGCTGATGGGAATGTGTATAAGCAAAAGGAAATAATGGTCGTAAGAGGGTTCACACAACATCCAAAAATAGACTTCAATGAAACTTTTACACATGTTGCATGCATGGATACAGTCAGAACAATATTGGCCATTGCTGCACAAAACAAATGGAATGTTTATCAAATGGATGTTAAAACAACATTTTTGAATGGATATATGGAGGAGGAAGTATATGTGGAACAACTACAAGGCCATGAATTTCTATTTCAAGAGCACAAAGTATAAAAAATGAAAAATTCACTCTATGGTTTGATGCAATCTCCTAGATCTTGGTACAGTTGCATTGATTCTTACCTCACCCAAAATGGATTTCACAGAAGTGAAAGTGAACTGATGTTGTACACCAAAGTTAATGAGCAAGGTAACATGTTATTTCTATGCCTATGTATTGATGATTTAATATCTACTGGTGATTTTGACATAAAGGATTTTAGAACAATCACAGAAATAAAATTGGAAATGACTGATTTGGGGATTATGAATTGTTTTCTAGGCATTGAAGTCCAGCAGTCTGGAAGTGGTATATTCATATCATAGCTGAACTATGCTAGTGAATTTTTAAAAAGATTCAATATGTCTAATTGCAAGGTAGCCCCAACACCAGTAATAACAATTTTAAAATTGAGCAAGGATGATGATGGATCAGCTCTATATCCTACGTTGTTTAAAAGGCTTGTTGGTAGCCTTATGTATTTAAATTCAACAAGACCATACATCATGTATGGAGTAAGTATGATCTCAATATTGATGAGTCACCAAAAGACTCTCATTGTCAATAAGGAAAGAGAATTATGAGGTATGTAAGTGTCACAAATGGCATTGGAATAATGTATTCAACCTCAAATATTTAAAATTGTAAGATACACTGACAACGACAATGGAGAAAGAAAAGATGATAGGAAAATCACATCTAGCTACACATTTAAATTTTGGTACATATGTTGTGTTGTGGGATTTGAATAAATAACCCATTATAACTTTATATTTTGTGGAAGCATAGTATGTCACAACTAAAAGCATTGCATGTCAAGTCGTTTGGATGCGGATAATTTTTAAGTGACTTGTCGCAGAACCAACAAGAACCAACGACCATTTTCTGTGAAAAAAGTTCAGACATTTAATTGTCAAAGAATCATGTGTTCCACAAGAGAACCAAGCACATCAACAAAAGATATCATTTCATAAGAGAATTGGTGAACAACAAAGAAATTTGTTTAGAATTTTGTAGGTCTGAAGATCACCTAGTAGACTTCTTTACAAAACCATTGGTAAGGGATACATTCCAGTATCTACGAAGTTACTTAGTAATGAAAAGTTTTTCTCAATGATTTTTGTCATGTATAGAGCAAGTTTCATCTCTGAAACACTTTTTTATTTATTTTTAAATATTTCCATTTTCTTATGATTAAGGGGGAGTGTTGGAAATATTAATTACAAGCATATCCACTTCACATCTCAACAGACTCAATCAGAGTCCGTAGAAGTACAAATTATGTCAGTATATTTGAAGAGATGGAGAGTTCAAGTTTCTCCATATTAAGAAGCTGAATTGTATTTTTGAAGTTAAGTTTTTAGGTAGAAAATAATTACAATATTTAATACTGGTTGGCTGCTTCCAAGAGAAGCAGATTTTAGTATTTTGTATATGAAGAAGAAGAATAATGAAAAAAATAGAGTGAGAGAGTGTGAAAAAATGGACTGAGAAGAACATAGTAAGAAGGAAAGGAGAAGAAGGAAAAACTCTGAGAAGAGTTTGAGAAGCTCAAGCTTCTGCATTTTGGAAAGTGTTGAGAATCGAAGCTCTGTAAAAGGTGAACATCCTTGTAATTTTCCAAGTTTGTAATTGCAGCTGTAGTTATTTGTTATGTCATGAAATATATATATATAATTCCATAGTTTAAGGTTGAATGCATGTTTTATTTATGTCACACATATTCTCTAGAATTACTTTTGTTAATGTTGTTTACATTTACCATTTTTTGGAAGACACAAAGAACCCACAAATATTTCACTATGTAAATGTTTGAGTTTTAACCGCAGAGTGCTTGACACAAGTCTTACTAAAATGTTTTGGTTATATGATATTGTGATCTTGTCGCAATATAGTTGTGTCAATTTTTATCCCATGTTACAGGTTGGTAAATAGTGTTTTCCATATTATAATTTATTTTTAAAGAAATCCCCTTTAATAAAGTCTAGTTAAATATGGTCTTGTCGAAGTGGGAGTTGGTCACAACCAGAATCATGTCGCGGTAAATTCCCATCGAAGTCAAGTGGGTGGTTGTCGAGGCAAAAGTGTGTCTGGTTAAAAGTCCATAAAAAGTGTTTCCACGAAAAGTGAAATTCAAGTCATGTTGCAGTAAAAATTTTGTCATTGTAAATCTTTGTTGTAGTAAATCTCTGTCATAGTAAAATCTCATCACAAATATTTTTGGTCAAAGTTAACTCATTCGAAGTAAAAGATGATATTTCTAAAGGAACTCTATCACATCCCAAAAAGTAAGGGAAATAAAATTTCTTACTACACGGTAATTCAATTTAACCATCACACTTCTCACTCTATCTGCTCTCCCAAGATCGTCAACTTGAAAACAAATTGATCAACCACAAAATTAGATATTATCAACCTCTACTTAAACGTTCAAATTATGGGAATTTATGAGTATATTCTTCAACTTGAAAACAAATGATCAACCACAAACTTAGATATTATCAAAATCTACTTATTTGTTTAAATTATGGGAATTTATATCCATGAACTTCATTAATGGCTTACCCATAATTGTATATATTTAAATGCTAATAGCATGTAACAAAATCATCACTCATCAGAAGAAATGAAGAACTTCTTCAAACATATATGAATTAGTCAATTATCGCTAGATTATTTGGTTAAGGTGTGGGTTTTGTTTGCAAGGTGACCCAAGTTCAGTACCCTTAAGATTAGACACCAAAAACCGACCATGTTAAGGATTGGTTAGCCCATTCCTAAGTGACCAACATTTATAAGAAACAAAAAATAACATATATGAATTATCTTTCGCAATTGTCTCATATATAGATTCCATATTTCTAAGCTAATTTGGAGATCACTCCTAAAATTTTCTTACTTGGGATGAATGGGCACCTCAAGGTGTCAAATCAAATATGCATCCTTGCACTATGCATATGGTATCTTGGAAACCACTCTATATAACAAACCCTACATTCATCCCATACTCTAAGAATTGTAGCATCTCATGGAGATTAATCAAACTTGTTTCTTCAATCACTTCATCATAATAGAATGTGTAGATCCCATGAATATATTCTTTGTTCTAGATTATGAAAATAGATTATTACTTTTTTCATGCAGGGGCATCACGAACTAGGCTAGATACTCAACTCTAGGCAACAAGAGTCGTCTAGAGGAGAGGACAATGTCCTATAGATGAATAGAAATTTGGCATTGAAGTCCAGAAGAGTTAGACAACTAAATGGAAGAGGGTCAATCGAGGTGAATATTAGTCGTAGAGGAAACTGATTGAATAACAAAATATTGAACGACTTAAGGATATGCCAATAGATGGATGGTTTGGGAGGAAGGTAGTTGGAATACAACCAAGTTGTCAGGCTATCATCAACAATGATGTAGATGGCTAGACTTGGTGCCATGGCACCAGTAATAAAAGTAGTTTCACAAATTAATTATTTTTTATGCTATTTTTTGAACAAGGTTACTTGGCATGTAAAGAGAGATTAGTTGCAGGCTATAACCAGGAGGGTGAAAACTGCTTAGAATTCTCTAGGGGCTTCTAGAAGAAGTTTTGACCAGGCCATGAAGGCCATAAATATAGATATCCAAAGAATAAAGGGTTTGTTGTCCCTAGTGCAAGAAACCTATTGTGTATTACTAATAATCGAGAGGACTATCATAGTGCTTTGAAACTACTTGTAAATTTCCATCTAATTTAAGTTTCTAAATTTAATATAAGCCATAATTCTTGGTAGTTGTGTGTGTCTATGTGATTATATGGTTCTTCATTGCATTTAGTTGTGTAATTTGATCACACAATGCCTTTCCTTAAGGTTGTTTGTATCATTTTTGGTAGTAGACCAAGAAGTTATGCTACGTGAAGGGCCTAGTTGTGATTGGACAGTTGAAAGTAACTCCAATTGTGGTTGGGTAGAATTGCAAGGGAATTGATAATACAAAAACAATTAGAAAAGGGTGTGTTTTTCAATTGAGTAGGATATGGTTCATAGAGGCATCAATGTTCTTGGAAATCTATCAGGTGGAGGAAGAGGGGTCACAATTGACTGTGAAACATTTGAGGAATGAATCCAGATGATGAGGAAGTTGAAGAATGAATTGGAAGCTATAAAAAAGGAATAATGATGAGGATATATGCCAGAATCCCTCGGCCATAGTGAGGAGTAGGTTGAGGAAGGAAATGCTCAAGAGGAAGGAGAGGAATCAGATAAACCAGAAGATAGACTATTCAAAGTCCTATCAAAGATGAGGGGTAAGTCCAAGATGGACGTGTCTACCTACTCAGGAAGTTTGAACCTGAGATAATTGATAGATTGTGTTAGATAAATTTGTTATAATAATCAACCCATATTTTACCCACTTAGACATTAATTCATTTATTTTTGTCGTATTTGCCTAGTTCATGTGTCCCACCTTGTGCAAGTTGCTAATTTCCTATCCATAGAGGTCAAACTTGCCATATTTGACTAATGTAGCACTTGGGAAAGCCTTAGGAATCAAATCTTCTTTATTCCTGGCCTCCTAGGCACCTATCTGCTTTTTCTGCTTTATTGCCTGCTTTTTCAGTGTTTTAAGGCACATAGGAAAGCTAGACTAGGTGAGGTGAACTAGTTTTTTGTCCTCTTCATCCTCCACTATTTTCTCCATGAAAAAGCATGTATGAGCTTCCATTCCACCACTCTTTAGCTTGCCCATGCACCCTTTCCAATTTGTGAGCTCCATGACAGATTTGGGATCAGCTTTTTTCACCTATGGGGGATTTGCTTAATTTTAGTAAGCCTTCTTTATGCTAGATTTGGATGCTTCCTCATGCATTCAATTTATTGATGTATTATATTTATTCAGAAGCCTATGATATTATAGGGTTGGCTATTTTACACTCAGTTAATATAATTTTGTGTTACAACTCCATATTCATTCTCTTTTGTTAGCAATTTTGCATGATCAATTGATAATTGTTGTGGGTAAAATTAATCTATTGCTGGCTTGAATTTCTACATGGTATTAGAGCCATTGTAGGTTGTTACTCTCCTTCAAAAATTGTTTTGCAGGTTCGACATCAAGACTAGGAGCCTTCTACTGACAGCCGGGACATTTTTTCTAAAGCTATGGATTCACAGAAAACTATCTTGACTCCCTTCAACTATTTTGAATGGAAAGCAGAGATGGAGATATTGTTGAGAGAAAAAGGCCTCTATAGGGTGACTATGGCTATAGAAGCAGAGCACAATGCTGCTGCAGAGAAGATCAAATGGCACAATCGGAGAGATGAGGCTTATGGCCTCCTATGTCTCAGTATTTCTCGAGACCTCCTTTTCCATCTCGATGGATTGACATCACTAGATCAAGTATGGGAGAATCTTTCTGATCTTTTTGGAAAGACAAATGAGATGAGGGGACATCAGATCGAGAATGAGCTGATTTCTCTGAGTCCCAGTAGCTTTGAATCCCTGCAGCTATATTTCTCCAAGTTCAAAGCACTAGTTTTGCAGCTGAAGCAGTGTGGTATCGAAAAGAAATATGATCAGATCATATTGGCCATCCTCTCAAAGTTAGGACCTAACTACTCAATCTTTTTTTCGACCTTCTATGCCACAAAACTCACAGCTTGAACCTGGAAGATGCCTAGCCTTGCAGATTTCATGGAATCTCTCACACAAGAACAGGACAAGCTGGTGATGATGGGCACCATCAAACCATCCAAAGACCAAGCACTGGTTGTTGGAGATTTGAGGGTGGATTCAAAAAGAAAAAAGAAAGTTAAAAATCCACCTCAGCAAAAGAGAGACAAGAAACAGTCTCCGGAGGATCAACAAGGTCCCAAGAAGAATACCTAGAAGAAGAAAAACAAAGGTGAAATGAACAAGTGCACATACTGTAATAAGGGCAATCACACTGAAAGCTCTTGTATGAAAAAGCAGATTGATATGCTGACCCAAATCCTGGAGAAGAATGGCATCTCCCTTCCAAAAAGCTCAAAGAAGAGAGAAGGAGGATCAAGTTCAGATGACAGAGAGAGATTTATGCATTGGTTGCTGTCACATCAAGCTCACCCAGTTTTATCATTGATTCTGGAGCTTCAAGACACATGGTTTCGACTAAGGAGGCCTTCTCCTCACTGGAAAAGTCGAAAGGACCATCTATTGTACTGGGAGATGACTTTCTCACTGAAAGTTTAGGCAAAGGAAGAATAGATCTTGATCATGGTCAGTTCAGCAATGTGCTGTATGTGCCTGGTATCGCCTCCAACCTTCTATCAGTGTATCAGATGACTCATAATGGGTCTCCTCAGAAATTCATATTCTCCCCCGATGAAGTTGAGATCACAGAAATCTCAAGTGGTAGATTCATTGCAAAAGGAGTTGCAAATCATGCTCAAAAGGTATACATGTTCTCACGCTTCCTACCATACTCAAACCCCTCTGCTCTTCTTATCCATGGTAATGAAGCTAGAAAGATATGGCATGAAAGATTTTTCCATCTAAATTACAAGTATCTGTCTAATATTAGTGAGAAGGAAATGGTCATAGGGTTTCCCAAGATAAAATTTTCCAAAGGAGTCTGCCAAGGTTGTATCCTAGGAAAACACCCAGAGAAAAAATTTGAGAAAGCTAGTCACGAGAGAACCTCTGCACCCCTCGAGCTGATTCACAGTGATGTTGCTGGCCCATTCCCTCATATGTCCATGAGTCAGGCCAAATATGCATTGACCTTTATTGATGAATTTTCTAGGTATTGTTGGGTTTACTTCATGAAACACAAGTCTAAAGTTTTTGGCCTATTCAAAGTCTTTATGGCTTTGGTTGAAAACCAATTTGGAAGGAAACTCAAGGCCCTCAGGTCTGACAATGGTGGTGAGTATGTCAAGTCTGAGCTTATTAACTATTGTACACATGCAAGTATTCAGATGCAGCATTCTATCCCTTACACACCACAGCAAAATGGTGTTGCTGAGAGGAAGAACAGATCACTGAAGGAGATGGCAACATGCATGATGGAGGCCAAAACTTTGCCACCAAAGTACTGGGTCAAAGCTATAAACTGTGCAACCTATATCTAGAATAGGGTGCCTCACAAATAGCTTGATGGCATAACTCCCTTCGAAGCATGGAGTGGGCACAAGTCAGATGTGACCCATTTCAGGATTTTTGGCTCAAAGGCTTGGGCTAGGATTCCAACAGAGAAGAGGAAGGCTTTGCAGCCCCAAAGCCAAAAGTGTCTTTTTGTTGGATACTCTAAAGATTCAAAAGGGTACAATTTGATAAATTTGAGCACAAACAAAGCCTTCATTGAAAGGTGTGTTCATTTTGAAGAAGAACCCCTTGCAGCAGTGGAAGTTGGTGAAGCCTCTTCACCACCTGAACCTCAAGAAGTAAGTAAAGAGTTTGTTGAACATGCTGATTCTGATTTTTCTAATGGAGATGAGTTTATTGCAGACCCAAACATCCCCACAAGGCCTAAATGGGAAGCCAAGACACTACATGTAGCAGGAGAGCTAGCTGGGGATCCCAATGACCCAAGGAGGACTAGATCTCAATTTGAGAGTGGTCTGTGCATGAAGGATCCTATGTTTGCTGAAAAATGATATTTGATGGTGGATTCTGATCCTCAAACATATTAAGAATCAGCAGGAGATCCAAGATGGCAAGCTTCCATGAAGGAATAGTTCAGCTCACTCCAGAAGAGCAACACATGGGAGCTAGTGGATCTTCCTCCAGGAAGAAAGTTAGTCCAGTGTAAGTGGGTCTATAAGACAAAATTTGCTGCTGATGGTTCAACACTGAAGTATGAGGCTATATTGGTAGCCAAAGGCTACTCAAAAGTTCATGGAATCGATTACAATGAGACCTTTCCCCGGTGGCAAAGATGGATTCCATCAGGCTAGCTCTAGCCATTGCAACATCAAGGCAATGGGAGGTACATCATATGGATGTAAAGTGTGCCTTCCTGAATGGAGATCTCACAAATGATATATATATGCAGCAGCCTCAAGGTTTTTATACTAACCCCTATCTTGTGTGCAGGTTGAGAAAGTCATTGTATGGGCTAAAGCAAGCCCCCAGGGCTTGGTATGCCAAGATAGATAGCTTCTTGCTATCTCTGAATTTTGTTCGGTGCAAATCATATCCAAATGTCTATTTGAAGTTAGTTAATGGTTCATTAATTATCATTGTGTTATATGTTGATGACCTCCTCATTACAGGAAGCTCACAAGCTGAGATTGCTTCCTTAAAAGGAGCTATGAACCAAGCCTTCTCCATGACATATTTGGGGCTCTTAAGTCAAGTTCTGGGGCTTGAGATTGCTCAAGCCAAAGCTAGAATAAAGGTGCACCAGTCCAAGTATGCCTTGGATTTGCTGATAAAATTCAGAATGCAAGATTGCAAAGCAAGTAAAACTCCTTTCCTTTCAGGAGTGAAGATGGAAGAAGATGATTCTCCACCGATGGTAAACAATACACTGTATAGGCAATTGATTGGATGTTTATTGTATCTGACACATACTCGACCTGATATTTGTTATGCAGTAAGTGTGGCTTCTAGATACATGGATCAGCCTCATGAGATCCATTGGAAAGAAGCCAAGAGGATCCTTAACTTTGTTCAGGGAACAAGGACACATGGGATCTTCTATAAAGCAAAATCTGATCTTGATTTGATTGGATTTACTGACAGTGATTGGACAGGTGATAGCATAGACAGAAAGTCCACATTAGGATATGTGTTCATGCTTGCAGAAGGGCCAATCAGCTGGTTAGGAAAGAAAAAGAGTGCCATTGCACTCTCATCTACATAAGCAGAGTACAGAGGAGTTGTTAATGCAGCAACTCAATGTTTATGGTTGCAGGGTTTACTTGGAGAGTGTGGCTTCGAACCTGAGTACTCAACTACCATCTACTATGATAAACAGAGTACCATTCAAATCTACAAAGATCCAATTCATAAGCAGAGAACCAGACACATTGGGATTCACATGCACTACATCAGAGAGCTTGTGGATGATGGCACCATTCACCTACTCTTCTGTTCATCTTCAGAACAAGTAGTTGATATCTTCACCAAAGCATTTTGTGAGAAGACCTTCAGCAATCTCAAATCACTACTGGGGATTGCTGATCATGCTATAAAAGCATGAGTGGAGACAAGATTCTACAATTTTGTTTTACAGTCCATGTTTAAGGGAGGATTTTCCCAAGTTGGTTTTTCCTCTTTCCTTGGTTGTATGGACTTGCAGTATGTAAAAGGGCGACTAAGCCTTGTTGCTAGGCCCTATATTTTTGATATATTACTTATAAAGTCAGGATTAAGGGGGGGTGTTAGAATAATCAACCCATAGTTTACCCACTTAGACATTAATTCATTTATTTTTGTCTTATTTGCCTAGTTCATGTGTCCCACCTTGTGCAAGTTGCTAATTGCCTATCCATAGAGGTCAAACTTGCCATATTTTACTCATGTAGCACTTGGGAAAGCCTTAGGAATCAAATCTTCTTTATTCTTGGCCTCCTAGGTGCCTATCTGCTTTTTCTGCTTTATTGCCTGCTTTTTCAGTGTTTTAAGGCACATAGGAAAGCTAGACTAGGTGAGGTGAACTAGTTTTTTGTCCTCTTCATCCTCCACTCTTTTCTCCATGCAAAAGCATGTATGATCTACCATTACACCACTCTTTATATTTCCCATGAGCCCTTGCCAATTCGTGAGCTCCATGACATATTTGGGATCAGCTTTTTTCACCTATGGGGGATTTGTTCAATTTTAGTAAGCCTGCTTTATGGTAGATTTGGATGCTTCCTCATGCATTCAATTTCTTGATGTATTCTATTTATTCAGTAGCCTATGATATTACAGGGTTGGCTATTGCACGCTCAATTAATATAATTTTGTGTTACAGCTCCATATTCAGTCTCTTTTGTTAGCAATTTTGCATGATCAATTGATAATTGTTGTGGGTAAAATTAATCTATTGCTGGACTGAATTTATACAAAATGGAGAAATAATTTGACATGGAGTAGATAGAATACCCCAAAAGGGTGAAATATACTGGTATGAGGTTAAAAGGTCTTGCCTCGTGGTGGTGGAACAATGTACATGCTGACAAAGTGAAGAAGGGTAAGGAGAAAATTAGAACTTGGGACAGAATGGTCACCAAGCTAAAGGACAAGTTCTTTCCTATTGACTGTGCCATTTCCATGTATAGGAAGCTATAGAACATGCGATAGAAGGAATTGACCATGAAGGATTTCATGGAGGAATTCTATAGATTATTGATCTAGTTGAGACAAACCAATGAAGGAGAAGAAGAATTCATGAGGGATGTAAATGTTTTAAACTATGCTATTCTAAATGAAATGAGTCTATCAATGTACAGGAAATTTAGAAAATCCTATCAATTATCCCTGAAGGTTGATAAAAGTTAGCACGGAAACCCACAACATTCATAGGGAAAATTACTACTAGTGGTGGAAGGATTATTTCCACCAAATGGAAGAGTAGAGGAGCCAAAAGTGAAGTCATTGAAGACACCTCACAAAGAGAAGAGTCTACAACCAAAGAGACTATACCAGAATACTGAAGAGAAAGTATTGAAGCTTGTGGTAGAGGTATGTTTGGTTGAAAGGGATATGCTAATGGGAAAGGGATAAACATACCATCTATAGTATGTTACAAATGTCCCAAATTTAGACATGAGTATGAATTCCTGAAGAATTTGCACATAGAAAAATAGTTACAGACTAGATTATGGACTAGTGTCAAATATGGTGCAAAGACGGGTTCAAATATCAAAAGTAATTAGGATGAAGAAAAGGAAGAAGGATTTCAAAACCTCACGAATAGGAAGACATTGATCCAACTTACCGGATAAGAGGGGAAATATCTAGTGCAGTGGAAATATATTTTCCATACAAGAATAAAAAAGGTTGATAGATGTTTTCTGACCATTGTTTAAGGAGGGAGAATGGAAAATATAGTCTCGATAGAGCCCATTGAAAAGTTGTGCCTAAATTACCAACCATAGCCAAAACCCTATAGGGTGTCATGGCTATAAAAGGGACACCATGTGACAGTGACCATAGAATGTTTAATTAACTTCAGGATCCAACGATTAGAGCATATTGTGTTATGTGACGTGATTCCTATGAATTCTTTCCATGTGTTGTTGGGACAACCATGGAAGTATGATCAAAATATGATCTATGATGGGAATGTCAACATAGTTATTGTATGGAAAAATGACATGCGACGAAATATGATTTCATTGCAGGAGAATGAGGACGACGAAAGAAATCAAAACAATTACTAAGAGAAAAGAGTGATTATTTGCTCCATGAAAGAATTCCTGGAGGAAGAAAAGAAGAACTATTGTTGCTTCACCATCATTCCAAAAGGTACGTGTGGAATTACCAAAGCAAGATGTCCCAATGGAAGTTAGAGATATGTTAAAGGATTTTAATGATATATTGGTTTATGAGACAATGATGGGATTGCATCATATTGACTTGATTCTAGGGTCAAGTCTTCCAAACAAGGAACCACACAAGATGATGCTGACGATGAATGCCAATATGAACCTATAGGTCCTGGATTTGTTGGACAAAGGTTTGATCAAAGAAATATTGAGCTCGTGGGTAGTACTAGTTTTACTAGAACCTAACAAAGGAGGACAATTGAGGATGTGCACCAACTCAAATTCCATCAACAATATTATTGTCAAGTACATATTTCCATTTCCAAATATGTATGGCTTGATCAACTACTTGAGTGGATAAAGTTACTTCACTAAGGTATGCTTGAAGAGTGGTTACCATTATATTAGGATCTAAGAAGGGGATTGTCACATCCCCACCCCTCTACTCGAAGGAGAGGACACAACTAACATATTTGCTATCTATCTAATCCAGGCAGGCTAAGCCTCATGAACACGATATAAAAATGCATTGAACTAATAACAGGCATAGATGCATAAATGATTATCAAACAACAGAAGAAAATTCATTAATTCACAACATTTAACATGTTTGTTTGAGTCATGAAACAAAACACAATTTCAAGGATTTACACACAGAGATACTTATCTTAGTAGAAGCTTGTCCCACAACCAGCTATTTCACTGTAACGTTCCACCCAACCACAGGCCAGTGCCCTCATCAATCTCTCAGCAACACTACCACCCCCAAGCTAGTCATTATTTCGAGAAGGAATAAGGGGAACACTAGTAGGCTCCCATGTAGCCAAGGATACACAAAACTCAACCAAGCCAACACAGTTGGGTTTATCAGGCTATACAGGAGCTGAAAAGACTGACTGCTAAGCTAGTGAGCTCAACCAAAGAGTTATGGACACCTGCACCAAAACTAGCCTAACTTCTAAAACATCTACATTCCCAACAAAAGGAAGCATCCCCTTCTCTGCTATATAGTCCCTCGGGCTATGCCTTCTCTTCTAGTGCTATTTAGGGGGTGTAAGGAGAAATCCATCCCTCTAGCTTTTTCTATGAGGCTCCTGCACACACTAGTTTTGTCAAGCAAGCTCAGACCCCATTTCCACTCCAAAGATAGTCCAAAGACCAACAAACATATACACACAACAATAACAACTCTGGGATTGAAGGGAAAACACCACTATGGTCAATATCGGGAAGGGAAATCGGTTAAAATAGCTCATACTGAGCAACTCAATTTCCAGAGTCGTTTATGGTCCTAACGTGGCCAAAATGACTCACAACACCCCAAAATTTGTGGGGAAGACAAAACGATCTCCTAGCCCGTGTAAGATGAAGAACACGGACCCTTTCTAACATGAAGGAATTCAGACACATAGAAAAAAACAGGAAAGGAGAAGGCATAACACGAATGCCCTGTGGCCAACTCTCTGCCTGTGTGTAATGAAGAGAATGAACCCAATCATGAAGGAAATTCACACACCAAACTCTCGGTTGCAAAAGGAAATGCAGAATGCCAATGTCTTCCTGAGGCCAAGCTTCCTCCTACGTGAGTGTGGAATGTCGTTCTCTTCCCATGTGAGGAGATGAATGTGATATGCCTCTTTGGGGCATGCTTGTGGTCAAAGGACTGACAGTCCTTTCAGAGATACGGGTTGCCCATGCGTTCGTCCCCCAAGGGAAATAACTACCCAACCAACTCATGGGGAATTAATTGGGTTGGTGAATAAGATAAGGGAAGGTAGTTGGTTTAGATGGGTTCTCCTATTAACACATGGTTTTTCCCCAATGGACCCAAAGTTTAAACATACCCCCCTTTATCCTTAGGAATCATACCCCCATCTCATTAGTTTTGCATTGACATAGCTGGTTGTGGGTATTTTAATTAAATTGCATATCTACATGGTGTCCATAATTATAATGTGCCTGGCTAGCACAAAAATACCATCAGCATCGATTTTAATCACTAGACATAAAACAATAAATCAATGGTGGGGATTTTCCTTTAGCTCCACACCACGATTAATTACAATGTATACATCATATACATTTAATGCAAATGGGATCAAAACTGGGGTGTATTGAAGACAAACTTCAAAATGAAGGAAAGACTGTATGAGTGTTTTAGTCATGCCATTTGGACTAGAAAATGCACCTAGTATGTTCATGAGGCTAATGAATGAAATACTGAAACCATTCTTGGAAAATATTGCCATAGTCTACCTTGAGGGCATATTGGTTTTCAGCTAGATGAAGGAAGATAATCTAGTGCACCTTCAACAAGTATTGCAATGACTACATGAGGAGAAGTTGTTGATAAATATGAAAAAGGGTTCCTTTATGAAAGAGTAATTGATGTGTACTTGTGATTTGTGATCTCATGACAAGGATTTTCCATGGACCCAGACAAGGTCAAGGTTATATTGGAGTGGTTGGATTTAACAATATCTACCAAGGTAAGAAGCTTCCATGGAAGTGTAAGTTTTTATTGGAAGTTCATTTAGGATTTGAATTGCATATGTGCATTTTTGACAACGTGCAAGAAAAAGGTGAGTTTAAGTAGATGGAAGTGGCACGACAAGATTTTGAAAAGATGAAGTAGACAGTGATAGAGAGACTAGTGTTAGCTCTCCCTGACTTTGACAAAGTGTTCCAATATGACTATAATGTGAGTGGAGTACCTATTTGAGCAATGTTTAGGTAGGAAGGATGACAGATCACATTCTTTAGAGAAAACATGGATGAATTGAAATAGAAGTATTTGGTCTATGACCAGGAATTTTATGCCATTTTTCAGGCATTAAAGAAATGGAAGAATTATTTGTTTCCAAAATAATTTGTATTGTATACAGATCGCCTAGCTCTGAGATATCTGAATAGTCAGAGTAATATGAATGAAAGACACATGAAATGGGTGAAACTGTTGTAGAGATATACATTTTTGTTGCGATATAAGTTGGAAAATAAAAATAAGGTTGTCGATGCATTGAGTTGAAGGATTGTATTGTTGAACATGACGACTATTCAAGAGACAAGATTAGATTTGGTGAAGATAGAGTATGAGATTAATGAATATTTTGGAGAAGAATGGAAGGCAATGAAAGAGCCATGGACTATTGACAGGACCCCATAATTGGACTAATTCAACCAAGAAGGATACTTGTTTAAGGGACATCGATTATGTATTCCTCGTGGATTAGTCAGAGAAAATCCTATCAAGGAACTGCATAATGGAGGATTGGAAGGAGATTTTGTTGTTGACAGGACCAGAGCATTGGTTAAGGAGAAATTATATTGACCAGTACAGCCGAAGGATGTGAAGAAATGGGTATGATAGTGCAGAATATGTCAGCATGCTAAGGGAAATATTAAAAATGCAGGATTATATGGACCATTTCCAGTGACAATCATTGCGTAGGAGCACCTTAGTATGTATTTTTTGTTGGGACTATTGAATACACAACAAGGTAATGAATACATATTTTTGGTAGTCTACATATTCTTGAAAATGGAACAATTTATTCCATGTTGAAAGACAAGTGATGCCATGAGCATTGTTGTTTTATCGTAAGGTTCCATGGATTTCCTAAGAGCATAACTTTGGACATAGACACTAAATTCATGGGTCATTTCTGGAAAACCCCATGGAAAAAGTTGAATACGAAGTTGCAATTTAGTTATACATATCATCTACACACTGATGGGAAGATAGAATTCGCAAACAAAAATTTTCAAAATTTGTTGAAATGCTTGATAGCCGACCAACCCAAGCAGTGGGAAGATGTTTCAGCAGAGGCAAAGTTTTCATATAATGACTATGTGAACAAGTCGACAAGGATGATTCCATTCCATATTGTACAAGGAATAACTTTGCATGGATTGGATGACTTGGCAGAATTGTCAACGGGGATGCAAAAGAGAATAGACGTTGAGTCGTTTGTGGAACATATGTAGGAAGTGCATGATAAGGTGAGATGACAATTGGAGAAAAGAAATGCAGTGTATATGTTGATGGTTGAAAGGAAAATATGAGTGCATTCATTTGTAGAAGGTGATTTGGTGTATGCACAACTATGGAAACAAGGTTATTGAGAGGAACATACACCAAGTTTAAGTGAAATAAAGTTGTTCTTTGCAAAATCCTCAAAAGGATCATTAGATCATGCTTATATATTGAAGTTTCTAGAGGAGTTGAAAATTCAGTTAACATTCAATGGTGTGAGCTTATACAAGTATGAAGAAGGTCCAACTAATGGAGAAGAACAGACTGTTGATTGGAAAAATTAGGTACCAAGATGATAGGAACAGCAAATTACAAATTTTTTAGAAGAACAAGACTTAGGTCGAATGCAAAGTTCCAAAAGGAAGGAGCCTATCTAGTTCAATTGGAAGACAAGGAAACTGAAGAGGTGACTTGGATTTCACAATACGAGTATGGACAATTGATAGAGCAGTCAATTTCTTTTCAGCATGGGGATACTGATGCAGGGTCATCACATCCTAGGGAAGATAATCGACTTAAGGTGACAATATTCATTTGGAGGAGATGTCGACGACCTCTATACGAATAGATATATGGAAGTTGAACCCAAAAGATTCGAACCACCAACTAGAAGCAAATCAATTGAGTTCAATATCATTCATGGAGGGAAATGATGGAATACCAAAACACTGAATGACTTAAGGATATCATGATGAACGAATGATTTGGGAGGTAGGTAGTCCAAATATTACCGAGTTGTTGGGAGGCTACTAGTGATGATGTAGACGACCATACTTGGAGCTATGGAACCATTATAGGAAGTAGTTGCATAAAATAATAAGTTGTTATGATGATTGTTGATTAAGGCCACTTAGCGTAGAAAGAGAGAGTAGTTGTAGGTGATAATCGAGGAGGGTGTGATCTACCTAGAATTCTCCAGGGGTTTCTAAAACAAGTTTTGACCAGGTTGTGAAGGCCATAAATACATATATACAAAGAAGAAAGGGGTTGTTGTCCATATTACAAGAAATTTACTGTGTATTACTAATAGTCAAGGAAACTATAACAGACCTTTGACTCTGCTTGTAAATTTCTAGGTAATTTAAGTTTTTGAACTTAATATAAGACATATAAGACATAATACTTGGTAGTTGTGTGTGTATGTGTGTTTGTGTGGGTGTTTGTTTCATTTCATTGTGTGCTTTGATTTGAAGGTGCCTTTCCTTAAGGTCTTTACTATAATTTTTCAAGGGAATCATTGTTCATGATATGGTAGCCACTTCAACATCCAAAACCATTACAACAAATTGAACTTTACTTCTACTATCCTTTAATGAAAAAACAAGTGTAAGACTAAATTCATCATTTTTCTATAGCCAAGCCAAATTGGCCAACTGCAAACATAGACAATGTCAATTTCTACCTTTTTCACCCATATCACGGGAATCCATATCCATGGAACTCATCAATGGATTACCCATGATGTTCAGTAAGCATTGCTTTATATTTTTAATTGTTTGTAGATTTTCTAAAATAGTGTTTTTTATAGCATGCAACAAAACCATCAAATTTAAGAAGTAGTAAAAACCTTCCTAAAACATAAATGGACATTATTTTGACTGACTATTAAAATTATCTCATATATAGGTTCGATATTACTAAGCTAATTTGGAAATCACTCAAATAATTCCCTTTATTATAATCTACAACCTTCCACCTACACATGAATGGGAATATGAAGGTGGAAAATCAAATACTAATCCATGACCTATGGATCTAGTATCATAATAGTATCATAACAACAAACAATGAGATTTTGCATTGCACATAGTTATGCATAATTACAACCATGACAAGTACAATGTTATAAAAAACGACATACCACTACAGTAACTCATGAACTCATGTGAACTCATGTGAAAAATATTGCAAAGATGTAACTTGTGCAAAGAAATCAAAACTACCTTGGATGAACTATTATGTATTCATGAATCATACCAAAATAAGTTTAGCTCAAATAAAGTTTAGCTTTTAATGTGAAAATATAAATAATATTATTAGAAAATATGTCACACATATCACTTTTATTAGAAGTGTTTTTCAAAAATAGTATTATAATAAAAATGGACAATATACACATTCAAAGTTATTTAAAAAAAAATTAATCTCACTTTAAAAGACTAAATTTTAGAATTATTATTTAATTCCAACTTTAAGAAAATGTGTTTAATCAAATACATGTTATATCATTATTATTGGTATAACTGTATTTTGTTTTGGAATACTTAATCTTACAATTAAAAATAAATTTTACTATGCAAATTATTTTAAATTAATAAAATATTATTAATATCAATTCCCCAAAATTGAGTTATATAATAAATCTCAAATGCCGTATATCTAATATCTACAAAATTGATTTATAAATTGATTTTAGAAACTATATTTTGATATTTTATCCAAAAAAATTTAATAATAATAAAACTTTATATGTGTGTGCAAGAAGTTGAGGGACCTTTTAGATGCAATCCTATTTTTTGGAAATAGGCTCATGATACATAAAAACACAACGCGCTCACATTATGTAATTCTTGTTCTAGTTAATCTCGAGCCTGACATGTCATATGACACGTAGGTTAGGCTAGGAAAAACGTGCATGTGTTTTATAATTACAAAACGCGTACCCATTGTAAAGAAGAAAAGTGTGCACATGTTATGGGGAAGCAAAACATGCACACGTTTTGGAGAAGTAAACACACATGTATTTTAGTGAAGAAAAACATGCACCCGTTATGGAGAACCACAAAAAATGGTTTTAGTGTATGGCTAGGGAAATGAATAAAAACATTAGTTTTCATCATCAAGACTTAGGACCTATAGTAATATTTTAGCATCATCAAGAACAACATCTCAAACAACCATGCCTAACCTCCCAAGAGCATAATTTTTCTTTGTGTTGTACTATGGACACCATTATGAGATTTTAAGAACTAGGTATGGATCATAGTCCCTTGAACATGCTTGAGGGAGGAAACTCAAGAATTATGTCCTAAAGGTAGCTTTTAAGGCTTGAGGTCTATGAATAAGGCATCGAACTTGCACATAGCACCTCCATATGTAATATTTTTCATCTAAGAGAGAATATGCAGTGCATTAGAATTATCTTAGCACTAGAAACATATCCGTAGACATGGTTGAGGGAGGAAACCCAGTCTTTAGGCCCTAAAGGAATCCTATAGACATATAGGGCCAAGAACAACACCTCGAAAAAACACACATGATATCTTAAGGGTATCCTTAACCTTTAAGTTGTGATATGGCCAGGATTAGGATTTTTTTAGCATTAGATATGGAGGATAATATGTTAATCATTTTTGGTACATAAAGCTTTAATTTTAGGTTGTAAACCAGCTTTTAGGGCTCAAGGTCCATGAACGACACCTTGAATCACCATAGATGACCTCACATGTTGATAGTTTTGTTTTTAATGGGGATATGGGAGCCATTAGGGGTTTTTAAGTACTATGTATGTGTTTTGGACCTTAGACATAATAAGGGAGAAAACCTAGGCCTTATGACCTGGAATATGCTTCTATCCATATAGAGCCAAGAATGATGTGTTGAACAAACTCAATAGATCCTTCCATGGTTTCATTTACCTTGAAATGGGGATACTAGTTCCATTATAACATTTTTAGCACTAAGTATAGATGTTAGGCCCTTCACATGGGTAGGGGGGAAACACTTGGTCCTTAGGCCTTAAATAAAGTTGTTAACCATATAGGACCAAAATTGATGTGTTAAACCATCACATATGACATTGAAAGTGAATCATTTGAATCTTAATTGGGATAGAATTCCATCATCATTTTTTGAGCACTAGGTATGCATGTCAAGGCCATGGACATGGTCAGGGGAGTAAATTATGGCCTTAGGCCCTAACTAAAGCTTCTAGGCATCTAGGGATAGGAAGGACACCTTAAAAAATTAGACATGGCATCTCATAGATATGTTTGGACTATGAATATGGATGTTAGTAGAATTAGGAGGTTTTGAGCAGTAGTTATGGGACCTATGAGACATGATTGAGGGAATGTGCTCATTCCTTAGTCCATAATGGAACATTTGAGGCACCCATGTTAATGAAAAATTCCTTGAAGCACCAAAGATGACATGCTCAAGGTATGCTTCATCTCTAAGAAAATATGCTCATTCATTTAAGAGGTTTTAAGCATTAGATATGGGTGTTAAGGCCTCAACATGGTTAAGAGAAGAAAACCAAGAATCAATCCCTAAATAATATTTTTGGCATCTATGGATACACATGTTCCTTAGTCACTATCCCTCTATACCTTACTCAATGGCCTTCCCTACCTTTTTATTTCCATCTCTCACTATCTCTATCTCTGTGTGTGTGTGTGTGTGTCTTTCCACCTTCTCTCTCTCACAACCTCCCTCTCTATCTCTATCTCTATGTGTGTGTGTGTCTCCCTCTCTCACTCCCATTCTCTTAAAATATCTCTCCACCTTATTTATACCTCCCTCACTATCCCTCCCTACATCACACTCTCTCTACTACTCGCCCCTCCCCCCTCTCCCGTTGTTTCTCACACCTCCCCCCCACTCTCTCCCACAAAATATATCTCTATGTGTGTGTGTGTGTCCCTCCCTCATTCTCCCTCTCTAATAACCTCTCTCCACCTTCACTATACCTCCCTCACTATCCCTCCCTCCACCACTCTCTCTCTATCACTCACCCCTCCCCTTCTCTCTCTCTTTCTCACCTCTCTCTCTCTCTCCCTCTGTGTGTGTGTGTGTCCTCCCCCCACCCCCCCCTCTCTCTTTATATATCTATGTGTGTGTGTCACTCCCTCACCCCCCCTCTCTCATAGTCTCTCTCCACCTTCTATATACCCCCTCACTATCCCTCCCTCTGTATCACTCTCTATATCATTCACCCCTCCCTCCCTCTCTCCCACACAATCTCTCTCTCTCTCCCCTTTTGTGTGTGTGGGTCCCTCCCTCACTTCCCATATCTCATAATATCTCTCCACCTTCTCCATACCTCCCTCACTATCTTTCCCTCCATCAATCTCTCTCTCTCTCTCTATTTATCACCCCTCCCCCTCTCCGTCTATTGCTCACCCATCCCCCTCTCTCCCACATAATCTTTGTGTGTGTGTGTGTGTGTCCCCCATTCTCTCACAAACTCCCTTTCACTCTCCCTCTCTCTCCACCTTCTATTTACCTCCATTTATCAATATCTCCCTCCCTTCTCCCTTAATTACTAGCCATATGTGCCATTATATCTCTCTCTCTCTCTCAAATTTTATCCCTCCCTCTCTATATCTTTTCACCCTCCCTCTCCATGTTTCTATCTTTCAAAACCTCCCACTTTCTTCATCTCTCAACCCTTCACCATGTGTATTAGACACCATCTCTCTCTCTCTCTCTCTCTCTCTCTCTCTCTCTCTCTACATGTGTGAACCTGTCACTTTCTCTCCTTATGCCTATCCCCCATGTCACCCCTCACAGACACACACCTTCTATCACTCCCTCAATATCTCTTTCCTTCACTCTATCTCCATCTCTCTCTCTCTCTCTCTCTCTCTCTCTCTCTCTCTCTTCTATGTTTTCAACTTATCCCTTCTCCTCAACCCCCTACCTCATTATGACCCCTACTCTCTGTTTTATCGCATCTCATTTTGATCTCTTCAATTTACCCCTCCTTCGCCTCTCTCCTCCAACACATCCTATTCCTCCTCTAATACTCCATATCCACCTTTCCATTCACTAATCCTCTCTCTCACTAAACCATCACCCACTTCCTCCCCTACACCTTATCCCCCTTTGTCACTCAAGTCTCATGTACTGCTTCTAACCCTATATGCCTTCAACACCTCTTCTCCTCCTAATAATTCTCTCAATCCCCACTCTCCTTCACCCTTGTAACCCATAATGTTCCCATTCCATTAATCTTTCTCCACTTGAATTTACAACATCCTCCTAGGACCTTGACACTTCCCCACCCCTCTCAACTATTAACCATCCCCACTTGAACTTCCAACATCTTGTTAGGCCCTTGACCCATCCCCAACCCCTCTCAACTATTAACCATCCCCACCTGAACTTCCAACATCCTCCTATGCCCTTGACCCTTGCAGGCCCCCTCTAAACTAGTATCCATACATTTGATATATTACATATAGTGCTAAATTTTTAGCTCTACAACGTGTACGCGTTATAGAACTACATAAAGTACGTGCATTTTGTATTTCTATAATTTGCATGCGTTTTGTGGTTCTATAACATGCACATGCTTTGTAGTTCTATGATGCGCGTGTGTTTTGTAGTTCTATAACTTGCATGCATTTTCAAATTCTACAAGGGCGGGAGAAGTAATTTGAATTTAAACATGCCAATTCATTTGTCACATGTCACCAATAGTCCTATGTGTATGGTTTGGAGATTTATTCGGTAATACCAAACCTGTGCTATGGTATATGATAAACCATAGCTAATTGGACATTTCTTCCATTTTCTTAAGAAGTCGTTGTTTATGCACTCGTTACAGTATGCTACACACAATCATTTTTGACAAAATATTAAACATAAATAGCATTTTTCCTGCAGATTCTAAATATGTATTTTTTATTAAAAAATATTATATTTTCCTATTTGTTTTCAATTTCTATTGTGTCTCAACTCCTTAACTCAAAAAACATGTTATTAGTGTTTTTCCCATAACCTTTTCAATTCTTAATCGTTTACAAAAAAATTATATGGTGCACTAGAAGACACTGACCTCTACATTCTATGAAGAACCCATTTCATGATTATTTCATTAAGACCTTCAAAGGTTGTACCCACAAAATACGTACCATTTTCGAGGAATGATCACTTAGATAATTATAAAATAAATAAAAATTACTAATTTTATTTTCAAAAAAATAGCACTACACTAGTGCTATGTGTTCTCTACATACCTGCAAAAATTTGTATCCCCAAACATCATTTAGGACCTCAAAGGATGCACCCACAAAAACATATCCCTTATCCTTTGCCTAAAAAATAAAAAAGTGATTGTTAGAAAAAATAAAACTTTGACATAGTTATAAAAAATTTCAATACATATACCTTATATATTTGGAAACATGATTCATTTTCTTATATTTAATGTTATTTACTCAAAGCAATATATTTTGTGTAAGTATCTCAAAAAATACAATTAAGTTGAGGGATGCCTCATTTTTCAGTTTTCTATTGCATCTAACTTGCCAAAAAGTGACCCTCATTAGCCTGCACTCACCTTATATTTCACCAAAATAAATCTCTAAATGTATTAAAAATATATTAAAAATTGACACCATATTTTTTATCATCATATGAAAAATATAATAAAGAAGTTATAAAGAAGTATATAGCCACAACTTAATATAAATTTAAATTAGGCCAAAGAAATTTTCCATGTATGTTCCGCTTAATATTTATTGTTGATTGGCTAATTGAAATAACACCCTATAAATATTATCTCTTTATGTATAACCTAATTTTATTTATTAACCATTATTGCATTATAAATTGTGGAAAATGACATTTTCTAATAAAATCGTTCTGAAGGTCGAATAGAGCAAAGTTGGTCTCAATGAATAACCTAATTTTATTTATTAACCATTATTGCATTACAAATTGTGGAAAATGACATTTTCTAATAAAATTGTTCTTAAAGTCGGATAGAGCAAAGTTGGTCTCAATGAATTTTAATGATGATGATCAGCATCATATTGCGTTTAGGTTCATTTAACACTGCATGTTGGGCCTGTGCAAGAAGTTGAGGGACCTTTTTGGCACGTTAGATGCAATAGAAACCTGAAAAATCAGGCATCCCTCAACTTACTTGGATTTTTTGAGATACTTATGCAAAATATCTTGTATTGAGTAAAATACATGAAATGTAGGAAATTGAATCACCTTTCTGAATATATAACTTTTATGTATCGAAAATTTGCATAGCTATATCAAATTTCATTTTTCCTAACAGGCACTTTTTATTTTTCAGGGAAATTATAAGGTATATGTTTTTGTGGGTGCAGCCTTTGAGGGCCTAAATGATCGAATCAAGCTACAAAAATTGACATCCATGTAGAGAACCCATAGCACTAGTGCAGCATTATTTTTCAAAAATTAAATTAGTAATTTTATAATATTTTTATAATTGTCTAAGTAAGAAAACCTCGAAAATGGTACGTGTTTTGTGGGTGCAGCCTTTGAAGGTCTTAATGCAAAAATCATGAAATGGGGTTTTGATAGAACGTAGAGGTTAGTGTCTACTTGTGCACCATACAATTTTTGTTTGAATTGATTAAGAATTGAAAAAGTTATAGAAGAAACACTAACAGTGTGTTTCACGAGTTAAGGAGGTAGGAGAGAAAAGAATTTGAAGAAAAATATGAAAAATTAATAATTTTAAATAAAAGTTACATATTTGGAATCTGTAAAAAAAACCATATTTGTGTTTAAGATTTCGTCAAAAATGATTGTGTGTAGCATACTGTAAAGAGTGGTTAAACACAGGTTTCTTCAGAAACTGGAAGAAACACCCAATTAGCTTTGGTTCATGATTACCATAGCACAGGTTTGGTATTACCGAAGCAAACACCAAACGATACACATAGGATTAAGGTTGACATGTGACCAAGTGATTCGGATTGGTTTTGACTCTTAAAAACATGGCGCGTTTTATTTGAATTCAAAAAAATATTCCCGCTCATAGAATTTTGAAACGCGCTCGCGTTATAGTGAACAAAAACGCGCTAGCGTTATAGTGAACCAAAACGTGCACGCATTATTGAAAACATAAAAAATATTTTTTAATAATTCAGAGGGGGTAGGAAAGACTTTGGTTAATGTTTTAGAATGGGTGGGGAAGGATCAAGGGAAACTATGGCTAATATTTAATAGGGGTGGGGAAGGGTTAAGGGAAACTGTGGCTAATATTGTATAGGGGTGGGGAAGGGTCAAGGGAAGCTATGTGTAATATTTAATAAGGGCAGAAAAGGGTCAAGAGACATAGAGAGAGACAGAGAGAGGTACCTAGAGAGAGAGAGCGAAGGGTACCTAGAGACATGGGGAGAGAGAGAGATAGAGGGCCAGTAGAGACATACAAAGAGAGAGAGAGAGAGAGAGAGAGAGAGAGAGAGAGAGAGGTAC
>LPNX010377515.1:151744-216389 GCA_001517045.1 Pseudotsuga menziesii
ATGAATTTCTCTTCAAGGGTAGGCTCTTTTGGTCATGTAATTGTTTGGGTTATTGACTATTCTATTTTTTGTTTTATGTACTAGAGAGTTTCATTTGATTAGATATAGAATAGCATCTAAATTGTTTTTTATGAGGGAAAAAGAAAATAAAAAGTTTAGTCTTCCTACATAATGCATGTCAATAGGGTTTTTTCCAATGGCATTGCCTAGAAACATTTGTGTCAATTGTATGTGATCAATTTATGTGTTAGTCTTGGGGAAGGCATTGGCATATCATCATCTTTGGTTGGTTGGTGTTTTGGCTATGAGATGGTTGTTTATTTTTTTATGGTTTTTATTGCATTTACAAATAAAAAATGGTAATTTAAGTATCTAATTGAAAAAAAAAAACTATGGGTAAATGAATTACCTGTTAATATGACGATTCACCAAAGAATTTGTCTTCAAATCGAGGAAAGGGCACTCTTCCAAGCTCCTAGGGCACGAGCACGCTCTCGTTTTCGCGATCCTGTTTGGTGAAAACGACTCTCGAGTCGGGACTGTGTGTTTTTTTATTTGTTTTTTAGATTTACAAAACGCGCATGCATTATAGAGTTACAAAATGTGTGCGCGTTTTGTAGTTCTATAACGCGTGCGTGTTATTGTTACCTCGCCTACATGTTTGCTTGCATGTCAGGCTCGGATTTACTATTCCAAGTGCTATGGAAGAGGAGCGCGTTCTTTTTCTATGTAACATGAGCCTGTTCCTAAAAAGTAAGATTGCATCTAAAAGGTCCCTCAACTTCTTGCACACACCCTGTTATAACAACTTTTCTTTTGCACACTAAAAGATAATTCTTAACAATAATCTTTTTATTAGCATATGTTATATCATTATAATTGGTATAACTATATTTTGTTTTGGTTACAATTAAAAATAAATTTTACTATGCAAATTATTTTAAAATTAATAAAATATTATGAATATCAATTCCCCAAAATTGAGTTATATAATAAATCTCAAAAACCATATATTTAATATCTACAAAATTGATTTACAAATTAATTTTAGAAACCATATTTTGATATTTTACTCTTAAAGAAAATAATTTAAAATTTGGCCAAAATAAATCTCTAGATATATTAAAAAATTAGGCCAAAGAAATTTTATGGTCCTCTTAATATTTATTGTTGATTGACTAATTGAAATAACACCCTATAACTATTATCTCTCTATGTATAATCTAATTTTATTTATTAACCATTATTGCATCATAAATGGTGGAAAATGACATTTTCTAATAAAATTCTTCAAAACATATGTTTTTTCACAATAATAAAAAAATTTAAATGAAAAATGACATTTATAAAATTTATAAAATTTTGTAAAATATTTATAAAATATCATACCATATTTTTTTACTTTTTCTTTATGATACAAGTATAAATTACCAAACTTGATGAAATTTTTTTCCCAAATGGAATTTTACAAAGTTCTATAAAGTTACTCCATGAGTATATATTAGCACAACCAGAAGTAAAGTGGCTGTTAAACAAAGACTAGAATATAATTTTATATCCATTATTCATATCATAATGTTAGGGTTAATATAAACACGAAACAAATACTATTTAATAAACAAAAAAATAAAAACTGATATGAAAACACAAAAACAAATTGTTACCATGTCTTTAACCACCCTTTAAAGGAAGCTTATTTAAATCTTAATCAAGATGCATTTAAGTATAACAAGATACAACGACCATGAGCTCAATCATTTAAATGAATCTTTAGTGTACACTTGTTACACTTGGGTTGATCTTGTTGAGATAATATCTAAATGCCTATTGACATAACAATTAATGAAATTTAATTAAAATTCATAGAGTTGGCTGAGGAAAAGAAAAACCTCATTACTCCAAAATTCATCATAAAGCCAACTTTTTACATTAATATCTTCTAACCATTTCTTAAACTCTACTAGATCTACTGTAAAAGTTGTTGTCACTTCTATCTTTGTATTTGTTTTCTTAATTTCTTCTAAATTTTCCAGTACCATAGGACAACTATACATCGAGTGTTTTGAGATTTATTTGAATCTCTAGCTTTCCACAATTCATCAAAGTTAATATTTGAAGAGAAGACATTGCACCCTCCTCTCGCATGGGCAATTCCTTTAACTCAGACAATTCAACTAATGAAAATATTTCTAACAAAGGAAATATACTATTCTCGCCCAACTCTATAGGAAACTTCTTTAAATTTCTGCAACCCACTATATGCAATTGTTTTAAACTCTGGAGTTTAGGCAAATGTGGAAGCTCTTCCAACGTTTGGCAATACCACATCCGAAGATAACTCAAATTTCGAAAATCAGAAAAGTTACTCAATAATTTAACTAGACGCGGGCAATCTAAACTGAGCCTTCTCTGTAACTCTGTCATGGGGTAACTCTGTCATCGTTGCAAGGTTCAAAAACAGTGTTTCCAGGTGAACAAATTTCCCTAATGTCCCCCCACTAATTGTTTGCCCATTGTCTGATAAATGTAAGCTTTTGAGTTGGGCTAATTTTCCCAATTCCAAATCCTTCAGGGAGACTACTCTTTTGTATATGTGTTTTCCTTCCTTTTTTGTGCACATACTTGTGCAGTAACTCATGTCAAAGAACTGCAGAGATGTCAGGCCTGATATACTACGAGGCAGACATTGCAAATCCGAACAGCGGTGGAGGGATAAATATATCAGAGACCTCAACTTATGAATGTCACACGGTAATTTTGTAATTCTAGACCCTCTAAGATTAAGGATTTGGAGATTCACAAGGTTTGTAAAAGATGGAGGCAGCCTTGTTATGGGCACGAACGATAAATCTAGATAAACCAATTGTTTCAAACACCCCACACTCTCTGGCAAGGACTTGAGGGACATCCGATTCAGAACCAGAATCTTAAGAGAGCTCATACCTCCAAACAGCCTTCTTGGAATTTCTATGATCTTATTTTGGCGAACCGTCAAAGAACAAATTTGTGGAGCGCTCCATGATTGGGGAAGCGAAGTCAGATTGTTATTGTTCAGCAAAATCCTGGTGCGCCCTGAACATTCATTTTCATTTAATGTTGTCAAACCCTGACCTGCCCGGCAGTAGAAGTTTTCTTCGCGCTTAGCAATTTGTATTGTTAAATCACGCAGGACGTCGTGCATCCTTAACTCGAATACGCGCCCACTGACTTTTCTCTCGATGGGTTCGATCAAACAACGATCAGCTAAAACGTTTATGTAAATTCTTCCCAGCTCGAACGGGTCGTGGGCACATGACTGATCATCTTGCAGCTTCTTCCCTGCCAGCAATCCTTCTCCCATCCACAATGGAATCGTCTTGGACTCGACGGTAACGATTTCGTCTTCTAAGAAGGCAGCTAAGTATAGAAAACACATTTGCAGATTAACATTGTAGCTACCCAATGCATCGTAACTCAACCGTAGGCGATCATATACAGCTCCTTTGTCTTGGCGGTTGGCGGTTGGCAGCCTCCTGACTGCCGATTCCCACTCATGTCTATCAGTAATCCCTGACATTGTTCTCTCTACTGCTTTGAGTGCAAAGGGAAGCCCTCCACACCTGGCACACACAAGCCTGGCCGTTTCATCGTGGATGTTCACTGGAATTTTTCCATCATTATATGGAAACGCGTGATAAGCAAACAACCGCCAACTATCATCTTCGGCCAAATCCCCGACCGGTATTATGGAATTCTCTGCAAGTCCCATCTCTAACAGTGTCCTCCGGTTCCTTCAACTCACAATAGCTGTGGAGTTCGAAGGGTTGTTCAGCCGGAGTAGACCCAACTCTTCCAGCAATTGAGCACCGTCTTCCCAAACATCATCTAACACCAAGACAAATCTCTTTTCTTGCATTCTCTCATGCAACCATATATGTGCAGCTTCTTGGTTCATATTTTTTTCAAGATCTTCCTTTGTTTGCGCCGCAATTTGTGCGGAGAGCTTATTATCAAGACTTGTAAAAGATGGAGATTGCGTAACAGTAAGCCAAAGAAGTAGTACTCTATCGCAAAAGAGACCCCTTACCTTTTTGCTGTTGAAAAGAGTCCTGAGAACTTAGAAGCAGTGATTTGCCAGAACCACCCTTGCCGACCACGTCAATGCGCAAGAAGGGAGACTTAGCCGCTTCATCGATCACCGATTCCTCGAGTCTTGCGAGATCATTCTCCTTTCCCACAATGAGGGGTTCCTTGATGAAGAAGCCCATTGAAGCAATTACAGTTTTGGAGCTGGTGGCTGCAGAAGTACTGCCAGCTTGAGAAGAAGCCAAGGCTTGGACACTTTCCTTGATCTCCACAAGTTCCTGTTTGACTCTTTCATGACTCTGCCCAAATTCCTCTAGGACGCTTGCCCAAGCCATCAAAGTAGCGGGATCAAGATGTTGGTTGATATCTGAAATGAGACGGGTGATTCTTCTACTTGTTTGATATCGAGAAATAATGTCACACCTTGGAATTGTGCACTCTTGCGCCATTGCTGATCCTTGTTTGAGAAGCGCGTCCAGCTTTTGAAGCCATTGATTCACAGCTGATGCCTTATTTGGAATTCCTTTGTTCTGATTCAATACCAGGCGGTATTGCTTTATCTGACATATAATGGGCTCAATTCCCTTTACCAGAGCTCCAAGTGAGTTCAGCTCTTTCTTGCAGCGAACCGCAATATTAATGTGATGAAGAATACCCTGGACTGCCATGTTCATGCAGAGGGCAGTAAAGCCAGAGAGGAGACCAGGATCAGCCATGATGCGATTATTTGAGCAATAAATAAGATATTTCTACCGCAAAGACACTCACAAGAGCAGAAGAGGAAAATATATCTGAACCCAAAATGGCAAAGCTTTAGTAAGAGCGATCTATCTGACATATAGTTATCAGCAGACCATTGCATATTTACAACGGATATCAGCAGACCATTGCATATTTATAATCAGCAGACCATTGCATATTTACAACGGATATCAGCAGACCATTGCATATTTATAACGGTGGTAGCAGCGTCATTGCCAATTTTCAGGTTATTTAAAAAATATATATATAACGCGGTGCAGAAGTGCCGATTTTCAGGTTATTTAAAAAAAACTATTGTGTAGCAAACCCTAAACTCACGATGTAAAAGGCGGGATGCCTTCCAGCTAAGAGTCAACAATCGGCGGGACTAAGGGTGCAAACAAAACATATCATCTTTTCTTAGGGAAAAGTCTTTTTCTTGAAGTAACTTATATGTATTTTAAACTCCACTCGTAGACTCTTCGGATAAATCTATTAGATATTAAATTAGCGATTCCTTAGTATGATTAATTAAGTGACTATATTTTCTTTATTTTTAGTGACTTTTGGAAATATTAATCACTCGCAGATCCGTATCAGTCAAGATTTTGTCAGTCACTCTGACAAGAGTGAAGAGTCTACCATCGGTCATTCCCACAAGAGTGAAGAGTCCACTATTCGGCAATGTAAACCACTCGAATTAATTTCTGAAGTTAAGTTGTTAGGTAGATCGTTATTACAGTCTTTAATGGTGAGTCTAGATTCATGTAGAAGCAATTTTGAGGTTTCCTAGAAGAAACAAATTGTAAATAAAGTTAGACATTGGAGGAACTCAGGGTGAGAAGAAGACAAAGAGAGAAGTTGAAGCTCAAGCGTCTATGTAAGTGATTTAGTCAAAGAGCCTAAGCTCTGTAAAAGGATCAGTCGATGAGCCAACAAGTTTGGATAGACAAGTTTGTAATATCTTTGTTATTTCTGCATAGTTATATATATGAAATAGTTTATGGTTGAATGCATGTTTATTTGGTCGCACATTATTTCCACATTTACTTGTGTAAATCTCTTTCACAATTACGATTGAGTGAAAGAACAAGAACCCATAAATTTCTCACTCCATGAAAGTTCCAAGTTTTACTGTATTTCTACATATTTGGGCATATGTTTTTATAAGTTATTTGGATTTGTTAATGTGTCCATTTTTACTTCATCTTACTCATAGGTGAAAATATTTTTGTAATTTCTTAAGTCTTTTAGAGTAAGAATCATACTCTATAGATTTTGACCAAAGTGAACCGAGAAGGTCGGTTGACTAAGCCGACTTGAGAGGTCAAAGTGAACCGCAAGGTCTGTTGAGTAAGCCAAGCTGACTTGAGAGGTCAAAGTGAACCGACAAGGTCTCTTGAGTAAGCCAAAGTGATCAGCCGACTTGGAGGAGGTGATAAGTGGTCGAGATAAAAGTCAAGGTTGGTAGAACCTACAAGTAAGAACTTGTCGAGTCGAGTCAAAAGTCCGTCTAAAATTTATAAACTTGTCTAGTAGGGTCTTAGACAAGTTTAACGAGACTAGTGAAAAAAAAGAAAAAAAGCTCTACATGAAAAGTGAAAATATTTAATTTTTAATATTAACTAAGCGGTAAACTCAATTTTAGTCGGCTTGGTTTTGGCTAGCTGGTATCAAAGCAAGGTTTAGGAAAGAAATCTTTTCTTAAAAGGTGGAAAATTAATTTTCTGAGGAAAGTTAATTAAAATTTTAAAATGGCTTCCACTTCTGGTTCATTGCCAACCCCAATTTTTACATGAAAGAATTATGAATATTGTTCTTTAACAATGAAGGCTTTATTCAGAGGTCAAAATGTTTGGGAGATAGTCCAACATGATTATGCAAAACCAGCAGACATGACAGCATATAACAATCTCACACAGGCTAAGAAAGATATGTTGAGAGAACAGAGGAAGAAAGATGGAAAAGCCCTATTCTACATACATCAAGCTATGCATGAAAGCGTTCTCCCAAGAGTAGCAGCAAAAACTAATGCAAAGCAGGCATGGGATACATTGGAGACTGCCTATCAAGGTTTGGATAAGGTAAGGACATCCAAGCTACAGATTTCGAGAAGAGATTTTGAATCTCTGTCCATGAAAGATTCAAAGAATGTAGACTCATTCTGCACCAGAGTTGTTGGGTTGATAAACCAACTAAAATCTCATGGAGAAGCCATAGAATACCGAAGGGTTGTTGAAAAAATTATCAAAAGTCTTCCCCCAAGATTTTAAAACTTGGTTGTGACCTTAGAAGAACACACAGACATGCCGACATTTACCATTGATGAGCTGCAAGCTTCACTCATCAATCATGAACACAGAGTCAACAAAACACAAACATCATTAGAAGGTGCATTCACAACATAGTCATCCATAAGCCATGGTAGAGGCATGGGGAGAAACAACTTCAGAGGCAAAGGAAGAACTTCTTTAAGAGGAGGGCAAGGAAGAAGTACTGTAAATGTCGGTGGTAGAGGAGATAATCAAAACCCAAGTCAGCCAAGTGACCAGAGGTTTGATAAATAAAAAATCCCATGTCATTACTGTAAGAAATTTGGTCATTATGCATATGAACGCAGGAAGAAACAATATGATCAAGGAAGGAAAATCCCAAGTCAGTCAACCAGCACTAGCACTTCTACAAGTGCAATGTTAATGGCATCGACATCTCCACTCAAATGCAATGTTGTTCAAGAAAGTCCACATGACATATGGTACTTAGATTCAGGCTACAACAATCACATGACTGGTAATTTAAATTTGTTTTTCAGTCTAGATAATTCAATTAAAACTGATGTTACACTTGGAAACAAAGTCCAAGTTACTGTCTTAGGAAAAGCCACTGTTGATATTCTAACCAAACAGGGGGAGAGTAAGTATATCCCTGATGTCTATCATGTCAAAGGTCTGAAACATAACTTGTTAAGCATTGGACAACTAATACAAAAAGGCTACAGAGTCTGCATGGAAGATGATCGCTGTGTGATTAAAGACAAGCATCCAAGCAACCAGCTAATAGCAAAAGTGGCAATGACAAGCAACCGCTTGTTTCCATTGAGGATAGTTCCCGACATGAAAGGGAAGACAAACACAGAAGCTACATTCAAGGCAGAAAGTGAAGAAACAGTTGAGCTCCTCGACAAGAAAGAAAATTGCAGCGCTAATATGCAAGTTGCATTTCAGACAAAAGTTCAAGATGAATCCTGGTTGTGGCATTTCAGATTTGGACATCTGAACTTTGGTGGGTTGAAGCCACTGCATACAAAGAATATGGTGAAGGGATTACCATTGATCGATAGACTAGAGAGGGTTTGTGAAGGCTGCATTTTTGGCAAGCAACACAGAGACACTTTTTCTGTCAGAAAGTCCTATAGAGCACGCACACCACTTGAAATTGTGCACTCTGGAATTTGTGGTTCAATGCAGACATCTTCCATTGGTGGTTGCAAGTATTTTATAACTTTTATTGATGACTACTCAAGAAAAACATGGGTATATTTTCTGAAACATAAATTGGATGCATTTAGTTATTTTCAGCAATTCAAGGCACTCGTGGAGAACCATAGTGGACACCACATCAAGATCTTAAGGACCGACAGAGGAGGTGAATATGTTTCAAATGAACTTCTAAATTTTTGCAAGACCCATGGCATACAAAAACAATTCACTTCACGGTATACACCTCAGCAGAATGGTATTGCCAAAAGAAAGAACAGAACCATCATGGAGATGGCACGCAGCATGTTGGTAGCCAAGAATTTTCCAAATGAGTATTGGGGTGAAGCAATCGCAACTGCCGTATACATTATGAACCATTGTCCGAAAAAGAGTGTGAAGAACAAAGTTCCCCAAGAAGCATGGAAAGGTATGAATCATAGTGTTTCTCATTTAAAATTTTTTGGTTGTGTTGCATATGCTCATGTTCTAGATGAGCTGAAAAGGAAGCTAGACAAGAAGGGACACAAATGTATTTTTTGTCGGCTATTCTAAAGACACAAAAGTAGACAAGATGTATGATCCTGTCACAAGGAAAGTGATAATCAGTTGAGATGTTCAATTTGTTAGGAATGAATCGTGGGATGGAACTATCGACACAAATGTCAAGATTGTGTCGAACGTCGAGAATGATGATATGGAAGAGGAAGTGGTTCAAACACCACATGTACATCAACTGGTCATAGCACCATCGACTCCCATGACACCATGACATGGTTCAGCACAAAGACCATCGACACAAGTAGTAGCTTAAGCTACACCGACAAGTACACCAGGAGGACAATAGACTCCATCAAGCATTTCATCAAGGTCGACATCGACAGAACTAGTGAAGACAAGAAGTATGCGAGAGATATATGAAGCCGGTACACCAAATTCATTCTTTCTATTTGCACTATTTTCTCCTATATATGATCCACTAACATTTGAAGAATATGTTGAAGAAGAAGTATGGGCACAAGCCATGGATGAAGAAATAGAATGCATTGAGAAGAACCAGACATGGGAACTAGTTGATGTACCAAAATACAAAGATTTAATCAGCGTCAAATGGATTTACAACAAAAATGAAGATGTTGATGGGAATGTGCAAAAGAAAAAGGCAAGAATGGTAGCAAGAGGGTTCACACAGCAACCCGGCATAGACTTCAATGAAATGTTTGCACCTTTTGTATGCATGGATGAATTTTGGCCATTTTTGCACATAACAAATGGCGCGTTCAACAAATGGATTTCAAGTTGGCATTCTTAAATGGCTATCTAGAAGAGGAAGTATATGTGGAACAACCACAAGGGTATGAAGTTCCAGTTCAAGAACATAAAGTGTATAGATTGAAAAAGGCACTCTATGGGTTGAAGCAAGCTCCTAGAGCTTGGTACACTCAGATTGATTCCTATCTCACTGAAAATGGATTTCACATAAGTGAAAGTGAACCGACTTTGTACACCAAAGTTGATGAGCAAGGTAAGATGTTAATTGTCTTCCTGTATGTAGATGATTTAATATTTACTGGTAATTATGGCATAGCAAATTTTAAAGCAATCATGGAAAGTGAATTTGAAATGACTGATCTGGGGATTATGAAGTTTTTTCTGGGCATTGAAGTTCAGCAATATGAAAGTGGTATTTTTATATCACAATATAAGTATGCAAGTGAAGTTTTAAAAAGATTTAACATGTCTAATTGCAAGACATCTCCAACACCAGTGATAACAGGTTTAAAATTGAGCAATGATGATGAAGGATCCACTGTCAATCCTACGATGTTCAAAAGGCTTGTTGGCAGCCTTATGTATTTGACAGCGAAAAGACTAGACATTATGTATGGCGCAAGTCTGATCTCAAGGTTCTTGAAGTCACCAAAAGACTCACATTGGAAAGCAGGTAAAATAATTTTGAGGTATGTAAGTGGCACAAAAGACCTTGGTATTATGTATTTAACCTCAAAAAATTTTAAACTCATTGGTTGCACTGACAGTGACAATGGAGGCAGCATAGATGACAGGAATAGCACATCTGGGTACACATTTCATTTTGGTACAGGTGTTGTTTCATGGGCTTCAAAGAAACAACCTGTAGTAACTTTGTCTTCAACTGAAGTAGAGTATGTTACAGCGACAAGTGTTGCATTTCAAGATGTCTGGATGAGGATAGTGTTAAAAGACTTGTCACAGAACCATCAAGAACTGACAACAATCTTCTGCGACAACAATTCAGCCATAGCATTATCAAAGAATCATGTGTTCCACAAGACAACCAAGAACATCGACACAAGGTTTCATTTCATAAGAGAGTTGGTGAAAAACAAAGACATTTGTTTGGATTTTTGCAGGTCTGAAGATCAACTTGCAGACATTTTTACAAAACCATTGGAAAAGGATACTTTCCAGTATCTACATAGTTATCTTGGAATGACAAGTTCTCCACAGTGAACTCTATCATAAACATAGCATGTCTAAGCTCTGAAACATTTTGTAAATTTTGTTTTTAAAAATCCCAATCTGCTCATAATTAAGGGGGAGTGTCGGAAATATTAATCACTCGCAGATCCGTACCTGACTCTCAGCCGACTTTATCAGATTCTGTATCAACCAAGATCTTGTCAGTCAGTCTGACAAAAGTGAAGATTCCACGATTCAGCAATGTAAACTAGTCAAATTAATTTCTAAAGCTAAGTTGTTAGCTAGATAGTTATTATCATCTTTAATGGTGAGTCAGTCGATTCATGTAGAAGCAATTTTCAGGTTGCCTATAAATAGACGAAGAAAATTGTAAATCAAGTTAGATAGTGGAGGAACTCAGGGTGAGAAGAAGAGAGAAAGAGAAGTTGAAGCTTAGGCTTCTGTGTAAGTGATTCATTCGAAGATCCGAATCTCTGTAAAAGGATCAATTGGTGAGCCGACAAGTCTGAACAGACAAGTTTGTAATATCTTTGTTATTTTCGCATAGTCATATATATGAAATAGTTTATGGTTGAATGCATGTTTATTTGGTCGCACATTATTTCTAGATTTACTTGTGTAAATGTCTTTCACAATTACGGTTGAGTGAAAGAACAAGAACCCATAAATTTCTCACTTCGTGAAAGTTCCAAGTTTTATGGCACATTGGTCGACTCAAGTCTTCCTACATATTTGGGCATATGTTTTTATAAGTTATTTGGATTTGTTAATGTGTCCATTTTTACTTCATCTTACTCAGAGGTGAAAAGCATTTGTAATTTCTTAATTCTTTTAGACTAAGAATCATACTCTGTAGATTTTGACCAAAGTGAACCGACAAGGTCGGTTGAGTAAGCCGACTTGAGAGGTCGAAGTGATCAATCGACTTGGAGGTTGAAGAAATCAGCCGACTTGGAGGTGACAAGTGGTCGAGGTAAAAGTCGAGGTCGGTAGAACCGACAAGTAAGAACTTGTCGAAGTAAATTTAGTTGAGTCGAAAGTTCGACTAAAATTTATAAACTTGTCTAGTCGAGACTTAGACAAGTTTCACCTGACTAGTGAAAAAAAAGAAAAAGAGGTCGGCGTGAAAAGTGAAAATATTTAATTTTTAATATTAACTAAGCGGTAAAATCAAGTTTATTCGGCTTGGTTTTGGCTAACTTTGAATTTAACATAGAAGTATCATATATGGTTCTTTTAATCGTTGTGAAATGAAAACATGCTATAGTGGTATATAGTGTAAACTTCAGCTAAATGAAATACTATGTCTTCATACTTTAAATGATACTTTATAAATTATAGTACAAAGATTAATATATTTGTTATAGAGTTATGAAACACCATGTTCTATTACATTCACTTCTTTTACCTAATTTTTATTCTCTTTATTTATAATAATTTTTTTTATTTTTATTGAATGTGTTTATGGAACATTAAACTGCTAGTTAGCTCTTTAACCTCGTTTTCTTGCTTTCAAATTTTATCATGATATAATGAATCATTTTGTGTAAATTCTAATATTTGGTAAGGTTGAGATACAAGTTGATATGAATCATTTTGTGTAAATTTTCATATTTGGTAAGGTTGAGATACAAGTTGATATGACGTAGAAAGCCTTGGATGATGTTGTCTCATTGAAAAAGGATGAATCCATACTATAAGATTTTAGATTTGATCTTTTTTTGTTGTTGGATTCGAGTTGTATTCATCTGATATGCTTCAAAATGTAGTTATAGTATTTACTTTGTTTTGGTTAGGTACCTTTAGGTATTGGTATGTTGATTCTTATATTCTAGCATTTCTATTATTTGGTTGTCAACATGGTTCTATGTTAAGTTATTACTTCTTAATATTTCTATGATTTCTTTGTGTCAAGGTGTTTCTTTGTATTATTTTTATACTCATTGATGCATTAATAACTTATTTGTTACCAATAACATTATTATTTTTGGTTTCAATCAATTCCATTGAGACATATTTATTTCATGGCCTTCATCTTTTAGGAAATGTTATCCTAAATGACTAGGGTTAAATCAATAACATAGTAGGTGGACGATAACGCACTTATCTCCTACTTAATTAGTTAAATTGAGAATTTGACAAGGAAACATGATGGAAAAGAACCTAGGGCTAGATGGTTATCCTTCTTGATTAGGTTTTCTAATACAAATCAATCTCTTCATTCCAATGCACCACTCCTTGAATATGCACACAAAACAACATAAAATACCTTTCTCAATCCTTTATAACTCGTAATCATGACAATTAATAAAGATGTCAAACTCATAAATACCTCTCTGGTTAGGGTTAGTACTCCACTAAACTTTCAAATCAATGCAAACAAAATTTAACACAAATTGTTACTAGTAAACCATTTCAATTTCTTAATGTATTCATACTAGAACCATTTTGAATTTCAATTATAACAACCAAGGATTACAAGATAGAGAATGCGCATATCTGGAAATCCTCTTCTAGAAACGAACATGGATGAGGAACAATGTGGGAGCACTCCACCCTTCTTTAGACAATCTTGTTTCTCAAGCTTTTGGCAAGACAACCCTCAACTTGGGGCTTGTTGAAATAATGTAACTTCGAAGAATATTATACTTGTACTTCACATTATTATTATTCCTCCTTTAGGAGATGTTACTGATATAAAAGGTCATGTAAATTCCACAAGGTAAACCCTTAGTTGTAAGTCGGGTCAATAGCACCCAAAAAAGATGAATATAATTATTATTGTGAAGTTTACCTAGGTTGGTCGACCCTGCCAGTTAGATAGGTCGACCCTTCCAGTTAGATCGGTCGACCCAGTTAGGGTAAAAGTCAGTTGGGAAGTTTAGTATAAATAGGGAGGCTCCCTCCCTCATTTGTACACTCTCACTCACACTTGCATTGTATAAGAGAGAAAAAGAAGGAGAGACAGAGAAGGAGGAGGACTAATGTCTTTGGTGTTTTGGCTATTATGCTTCCAGGGTTTTGTCTCTCACTTGATGAGACCTTGTTATTTGGTCATTATATACTAGTAATCTATATTGAGGAAGTTTTGTGGGGTTTTTCCCTTTAGGGTTTTCCCAGGATAAATTGTTGGGTACCTTGTGATTGTGTTTCTTTCAATGATCATCTTTATGTTGTTATTATGAAAATGTATTAAATGATAATCAAGTTAGGAATTAAGATATGACAGCATAGAAAACTTAACAAAATATCAGATCTAGCCTGAACAAAGAAACTTTCATGAGGTCAATCTCTCTCTCCTTCTTCGGACAAGGAGATTAAGCTTTTCTAATAAAGTGAAAAATTTTAGTGTAAATGATATGGAAGTGCACCCCTCCTAGGCTCATATTTTGGCACCAACATTGAATTTTTCTAGTGGGAATATCCTCTAGAAAGTAAATCCCTATTTTGTCTTGGAACCAAAAAACCAAAAACTACAGTCCATGATTTTGCAAGTCCAGTCTCAAGGGTTAGAATTTGGATTCTTCATAAACTAAATATCCCATCATACTCACCTCAGTCAAGCACATATTTTGGTGAGTATATTTTTTATTTCTAAGAAATTTTCATTTTATGTCATTTTCTGATCTCCGAGACAAGATGGCTCCAACCACTAAGCTTGATGACAAGTTGGAAGGTATAGAAAACATCTATGCATGGAAATAGATAATAGGACTCATTCTAGAAGAGAATTATATTGCAAAATTTATCAAGGGTTTTCTGTCAGAGCTCGAAGAAGATGAAGCAAAAGACAAGTACAAGAAAGACCTGATTAGAGCTAAGAGGATCATAGTTGATTCAATCAAGGATCACTTGATTCCTCGAGTATCCTTTAACAATACACCTAAGGAGATTTTTGATGCCCTATCAGGAATGTATGAAGAAAGAAACATCAACCGAAAGATGAATTTGAGAGCACAACTCAAAAGTACAAAGATGAGCAAGGGTGAACCTATCCATGAATACTTCACAAGGGTCTCTCAATTCAAAGAACAAATAGAAGCAATTGAAGACAAGATTGATGAAATTGAATAGTAATGACTGCTCTCAATGGTCTTACTCGACCATGGGACTCCTTTATCCAGACAATATTTGCAAGGAAGGAAAGAATAAAGTTTGATATCCCATGGGAAGAATGTGTTCAAGAAGATACTAGAGTAGCTAACCAAGAAGCACTACTTAGAGATGATTACCATGCTCTTGGTACTCATACCAGAAGAAGAAAAGGAAACTATCATTTCAAGAAGGAAAATCATAAGGGGTCTTATCCTCCTAAGAAGTTTCAAAAGGGAGATTACAAGCAGAAATATTTATCCACTTATCAATGTTACCATTGTGATAAGATAGGACACATTGCCAAAAATTGTCCAATAAAGAACGAAGAATATAAGAGGAAGAATAAAAAAATACATCATGCTAACTCAGCAGAAGAATAAGAAGAAGAATGTTGGAGGAGCTATTCGGTAAGCCGACTAAGTCAATTAGCTGACTAATTAGAGATTAGGTCGGACACATAAGGTCGTGTTAGTTGACCAAACCGATAGGTAGTTATATGTAATTGTTTGTAAATCATATATATTAGGCTGTTGAGCCAGATGAGAATTTGGTTCAGTTTTATGTTTGTATGGACCCTTATAATATAATATAATATGTTGTTCTACATCTATGTTCTTGTCTCTTGTCTTTGTTATGTCTATATGATTTAATGTGTAGTATTGGTAACCCTCTGTGATCCATGAGATTACAACATTGGTTCCGTTGCCAGGACTTGAACCCGGGTCTCTCGGGTTAGAGCCAAGTATCCTTACCAACTATACTACAACAGAACCCAATGTCTATGGCAAAATTCACTTACGAAATCAAGTTTCATTAGGATACAACTCAGATGTAGAATTATATGACTGGGAAGTCAAAAACTACAAAACACAAGCAAGAGGTTGTTGGACCATTCAAACAGTGCAGAAGAAACCAGTCCAACAATGTTTCTTGGTTTCCATCATCCCAAAAATATTTGAAAAGAAAAGCATGGAATACCCTACCCTAACACCAACAAATGTAAGTATCAAACAAATCCCAAGATACAAAGAAAGAGAATCACTAGTTATGCATATAGAACAAGTATACAAAAACATTGGTGAACATGCCCGACTACAAAGCTAAGTAGAAACCTTCTCAAGACAAGCTACTAGATGGTGGGATGCACATCAATCAAGATTACAAACATGGACAATAGCTTAGAATCACTTTATAGAAAGATTTGAAGGGAAAAGGCTAACCAATCAAGCCCAAATACCTATGTTCATCCAAGGGCAGGACCTAGAAGAGCACATAAGAACATGCGAAAACGAGTGGAAAAGACTTAGGTATAGGGACAAACGAACATGGCCACACCTGTTTCCATCGACGCTATCTAGCTTACCAAACAAATGGTACAAAATGGAAGAAGCACGGGGTGAAAAATTCCTATGGCATGAACTTAGAGAGAATTTTATCAAAGACTTCATCTTTATACCACAAGATGAAAAGTTAGTCGAAACTGCAAAACAAATCAAGGCGTTTATAGAACCAACCGGGAACAAAACCTTAACAAAAAATTATGACCGACCGACAATAACATGCAATAACATACAAACCAAGACAACACCATAGTTAACAAGACTACAAGTGGAAAATGAAAATCCGGAAGGGAAAAGCTTTCAATGGAAATCATACCATGCAGAAACAACAAAACCAATTTGCACAGTACTCAAAGTCGAGACAGCTGACAAAGAAGACACCGACCGAATGACTGCACTAGACTTTCCTGCTACATTTTCACAATTTAGAGAAGGGAGCCAACCAATCAATGAAGCCAAAGCACTAGAATGGTTAGACACTAAAGTGAAAACTAAAGAATTCGACATCTCAAATGATGATCGACCAAAAATGGCAAAAATTGGAGACTACTGGAGTGAAGAACAAACAACAGAAATAGTAAACTTACTAAAAGAATTCCAGGATGTATTTGCTAGAGGCTACAAATATCTCAAAGGTCTAGTCCATGAAATGGGTGAAATGAAGATTGAAATCAAACCTGATGTCCAACCTGTAAAGAAGAGGCCATATAAATTAGCTCATAAATACAAAGAGATAGTTAAGAAAGAGATTGATAATATGCTTGCAGCAGGAATTCTCTACCTTATTGACCAATCAGAATGGACAAGTCCAATGGTCTTTCAACTAAAGAAACATGACCCGACCAAGCTAAGGATCTATGTTGACTTTAGAGACTTAAACAGAGTCACATTAGCAGACCCATTTCCAACCCCTGATGCAAATGAAATCTTAAATGAAGTCGCAGGACATGAATGGTACTCATTTACAAACAGATTCTCGAGTTATAACCAAGTACCAATAGCCAAAGAAGACCAGAAAAAGACAACATTCGTATGTGAATTTGGTTCATTTTCTTACAGAGTTATGCCTTTTGGACTAAAGAACGCACTTGCAATATTTTCGAGAATTGTGGTCAAAACATTTCAAGAATATATATACAAAACAATAGTAGTATATTTCCATGATGTGACAATATACTCTATGCTGAAAGATCACTGCAAATGACTAAGGCTCATGTTGGAATGATGCCGACAAATCCACCTATCTCTGAACATAAGGAAATGCATATTTCTAACCCCTATAGGGATACTATTAGGACACATTGTCTGCAAAGAAGGCACCAAGGTCGACTTTGCAAAAATAAAAATTATCCTCGACTTAAAACTACCGGTGAACCCAAAACAAGTTAGGGTAATACTTGGTCATACAGGATATTACAGGAAATTCATAAGGTACTATTCAGATATGACCTATCCATTGGAAGAACTATTAAGAGAAGATTAGGATTTCGACTAGACAGAGGAATGCAACATATCATTTGAAACACTAAAAAGGAAGCTAGTCGAAGCACCCATTCAAAGGTTCCTGAATTGGTCGACCAAATTCCATGTACACATCGACGCATCAATCCTAGCAATAGGAGAAATATTAACTCAACCAGGGGACGATGGAATGGAATACCCCATAGTTTACAGTAGTAGAAAACTAAATAAAGCAGAAAGAAACTATTCGACATCAGAGAGAGAAGAATTAGGAATGGTGTTTGCACTACAAAAGTATCGAAATTACCTACTAGCCAACCCTTTCATTTTTTATACCGACCACCAAGCATTAAAACACCTTGTAAATAAACCCTTACACCATGGGAGAATTTGTTGATGGATACTTCTATTCCAATAATTTGAATTTGAAGTCGTTGTCAGACCAGGAAAATTAAATGTCGGACTCGACCACTTATCACAAATCGACACAGGAGAGGAACCGACAGGAATCGAAGACGACCTGCTGGATGCACATTTATTTTGAATAGAAGCGGTCCCAACAAAATTAGAGGAAACAACTCAATTATTAGAAAATGGACAAGCACCAGAGGGCATGAGCATGAAAAGAAACAAATCATAGCAATGAAAGCTGCACCATATAGCCTCATAAATGGATTTTTATATAAAATAGGCATGGACAACATCCTCAAAAGATGCGTATTAGAACATGAAAGAAATAATATCATGTACGAAGCACACTATGGACCAGTGGGAGGACATTTTCAAGAAGACACAACTGCCAAGAAAATCCAACAGTCAGGGCTATGGTGACCGACACTATACAAAGACTGTCAGAAATTTGTAAGCCAATGCGACAGATGTCAACAAATCGGTTGACCTTTGCCTAGTATAGAAATTCCCTTGATATTAGTAAACCCAAGTTTGACATTTGAAATTTGGGCCATCGACTTCATTGGGCCATTCCCCATACCAACAAAAAGAATAGGTGCAAGGTACATAATAACTGTAGTAGAATATGTAACCAAGTGGGAAGAAGCAAAACCAGTCGACACATGTTTCAGTGAGATAGCCAGCAAATTTATCTTTGAAAATATAATTACCATATTTGGATGCCCAATAACCCTAATCAATGACCAAGGTTCACACTTTATTAATAAAACCATCTAAGCACTAACATACCAGTTCAAAATTGACCACCGACGTAGTACAGCTTATCACCTCCATTCGAATGGAGCAATCGAAGCATTTAACAAAACATTAACAAAGGGCCTAACTAAAATTTGTAACACCAACAAGGATTATTGGGATGAAAAGATACATGTAGTACTATGGGCTTACAAAACAACATATAAGCATTCGACTGACCAAACACCGTTTCGACTAGTCTATGGACAAGAAGCAATTGTTCCACTACATTTTCAACAGCAAACACCTATCATAGCAGATATTTTACATGTCGATGTCAAACAAGGTAGGAAGGACTGACTGATGCAATTAATCAAGCTAGAAGAACACCAACTGATTGGTCTACAACACCAAGAAGTACAAAAAACAACAGCAGAAGAAAGAGACCATTTCATGGGACCGGACATGGAAAGAATATCATACCTTTCTATTCAGGAGAAGATGTCGATGTTATCAAGCATTACAACACTGCCCATCGACATCGGGAAAGTACTTCAAAGCTGGACAGAATTCCAACATCAAATGGTTGTTACAACAGAAGCAAACGTCGAAGTATGTATATAGAAACAACCAACCACCCGACTTCATAGCCCGTGAAATACAAACAAGAAAATAACTATCTCAGACAGTAAAAGATTTTGAGTACCTCCCCTGTTTCTTTGGGACGAAGAAATATTTTGTTCTTGGGGGAGATGTTGGAGGAGCTAGTTAGTAAGCCGACTAAGCTGATTAGCTGACTAATTAGAGATTAGGTCGGCTGCATAAGGTCATGTTGGTTGACCGAACTGATAGGTAGTTATATGTAACTGTTTGTAAATCATATATATTAGGCTGTTGAGCCAGATGAGAACTTGGTTCAGTTCTGTGTTTGTATCGACCCTTATAATATAATATAATATGTTGTTCTACATCTATGTTCTTGTCTCTTGTCCCTATTATGTTTGAATTCTTTAATGTGTAGTATTGGTAACCTTCTATGATCCGTGAGATTACAACAAAGAACCTCCTAGAAAGTTAGCAAAAGAAGAGGTTGAAGAATATGTTCTCTAGAAGATGTGTTTGTCACTAGAGGGCGGCCTGTATAAACTAAGAGGCCCACTCAGAAGAAGCCTTGATCCATGATTCTACAAAACCATACAATGGATTTCTCACACAAAACTATAAAATCCCTACCACATGTGAGCAAGGTAGTCATAGGTATACGAAACCTAAAGATTGATAATGAAGGATGCATCCTTTGATGAAGATACAAATCGAGAAAGCGTCAACTTGAAGAAACATATGAAGAAGTTGTAGCTCCTAGAACTGCAGAACCGATGAAGTGCATTAGTATTTTTGTGTCAGTGTCTTGCTTGGATTGTGTTTGATGCTTGTTGCAGAGACTAAGAATTCTAATGACTTTTATTGCATTCACTCTTTTATATTCAAAATACAAACCAATTGTTACATTCTTACTTGCATCTAACATATGGATTTAAGGAGGTACTTGCATTGGATTGCTTGGATGAGAGTTGTGTTTAGGATTTCATATAAGAAGGATTGCATTGGCGTTTGGAAAGGAATGGATTTATATGCATCTCATGTAGTGGCATACCCTGTTTTCTCATTTAGAGAAAACTGCAGTTGGCATTGTTTGTTAGGTGTGCACATTTACTTTCATTGTTGAGTAATAACATCATTGGTTGCACGGTCATTTCCCCTTGAGTAATCATAACCACTAAAATAAATGCTTAATTTAAAATGAATTACACATTTTTCTTTGATAGGGTACATCAACAAGATTAATTTTTAGAGTCTTGGAATAGTTCATCGTGAATAAATTCTCCAAGACTAATAAACAAATCACATAGGTGTCTGTCCAGTTGAGAGAGTGAAATCCTTGGTATAATTAGTGTTCCTAGGAGGATCCTCTTACACAGGAGTTGAGCACAATGCAACATACATGATTATGGTTGAGATATCCCTTGGCCACTTTCTGTGAGAGCCGGAGATATTTCCAGGATCTTATTCGTATCTAGGGGCTTTTGAGGTACCAATTGGTGCATTCGAGCTTTGGTATTTTCTACCCATCCCATATGGTAAATCCCACATGCGACTGTTTTCCTGAGCAATGGTTATCATGGGGTGGCCTTAGTTTCCTTACCTAGCTATCGTAGGGGTACTTACAAAGGTTATTCTATGAGTGTCCTGGATAGGTAGGGGTCGGACAACACAGTTGCTTTACGCATTGAAGATGAGGGCTAGTATAATTGGTTAAGCACCTCCATTTGTAGTGTATGGGATTTTCAAGCCTCTCCTAGGCGATACATACCTGCTGTATTCGGGATCTCACTTATCCTCCCCTTGCATTTCTTGCATTTTGGCTGTATATTTTCTTAGGAGTGTGCTCTTTGTGTGCTAGTTGGCTTTTGGGATTGCAATTAATTGAGTATATTTATGTTCTCTTGAGTTTAGGTCCTTTTATGTTCGACATGCCTGATATCACTACTAGTATCTCGTCACTCGCTCCAGGTCCTAGTGCGGACCCTGGTGTTGGACTAGGGGGTACCACGGCCACTTACCTTGCTCATAGATTTGGGAATGGTCATATTCCATGCTCTACTCCATTTATAGAGGATTTTCACTCCCTTCATCTAGTCTTAACACTAGTGTTCACCCTCACGGGGGTGGTAGTGGATACGTGAACATCGGGTCTACACCTTACTTTCCTTCTTATGTCCCATCGTCCATCGTAGTGTTTCCATTGAATGTTGTTGTCATGATCAATCCTCCCTATATCCAATAGTTTGGAATATTTACTGATTGTTTCCAGTTGTTTTGGACTAATATTATTTTCATGCAGGGTCCATTTTTTTGTACACTCTCGCCGAGGATTTGACCCGTTCGTGCCCATGACAGGTATAATTTTGAACTAGCATATAGGTTAGGACTTCACATTCGCTTGCATTATGCATTACCTTATGACCATTTCACCTTGACCTTAGGTACAAACCCACTTCGTGATGTCACAAAACCTTCATACTGCTATTTAGAAGTGACATTATGTTAGTGGTAGAGCTTTCCCATACATGGGTGCCCTAGTTAGATACTGTTTGCATTTGATTCCCATGTTAATATTTATCCTTTAGGTTTGGGGAGTCCCTTATATTCCCACCATGTCCTTGACCAAGAGCTTCATAATCCTCTTAAACTTTATGCTGGCCATTTCCCACTGGGACTCCCTTGTATATCAAGTTGTAATTGCATTTCATGAGTTTTTCTTTCCTTATTGATATTTACATTGGCTCCCTGCTTCAAAGTTATAAGCCATGTAGCCCGATCTTGTCTCAATTATAGCCAAGTAGAGCCTTTTTTATATCCTTTGTAGCTTGATCACCCCTTATCGGGAGGACACCTTCCCTTGAGTGTCCTTATCCTGCACATTCTTCCTTGCATTGAGCATACGTATGTTCCACTTCTTGGAACTAGTTTTCTTTCCCACGACACTTGTTTCATCCTAGTTGTATACTATAAGCAATTTTATTATTTTTCAAGTTTTTCAAATCTGAAAAAGTCCAAACAAAAAATTAAAAAAACATAGAAAGTTAAACGGGAAATGATATTTCCTTTGGTAGCTGTCGAGTCGTGTCGCCTTCGAACAAAGCACTATATATCACATTCATTGGTTGGGTTTCTAGTATGAGTTTAGGAGCTGTAATCATTACTTTGATTTTATATCCACCTACTAGTTATGCTTCCAGTCCCTATGGAGCCTCTGTTGGTGCCTCCTGTGTCGCAGAGATGTCTCGGTTTTCATATCGACTCTCTTCTTCCTACCTTCAGTGACAATTTTCCTTATGCTCTTATTCAAAGGAATTTTATCTTGAGTCGACCATTCCTCAGTTATCTTGACTTTGCATGTTGGTCATTCCTGGTACAGTTACTTGTTCGTGCACATCTTTTTCATTTGAGTTCTTCCACATTATCCAGCGTTGCTAAGTACCTTGTGTTGATTCATGGGGGATGCCCAAATTCCCTCCTTCTAATGGATTCCATTCCATTGACTTTAGATCATTTACTCTGGAGTATGATTCTAGAGTCCATTTTAGTGCCTTGAGACTTACAGTTATCGGTGGTAGGTTCTCTCACCATCAAAAGTCTTGGGAATACATCAATGTCCCTTGATCGATGGATTCTTTCAAGTGTTTGACCTCAACACATCTATTCACACTTGTTAGATTGCACTATGTACCTTGATTCCCATTATCATTATCGGTGGGATATCTCATGTCTATTAACAATATACATCAATGACCGGTAATCAAATAATGGACTACCATGTTTGACCTCGACACCTTTATTAGGACATGTAATCATAGTGGTTTGCATATAATAACTCTGATATTGGTGGCATTATATATATGCTACCTCCTTGATCATGCCAATATTCATGAGATATCATCTCTCATGACTAGGCTCTAGTATATATCAGATATCTTCATCCATTATGAAGATCTTGATTCATTGTATATTGTATGTGGCGATGACCACACATGAAATTCGTATATCATGCTTACTCATGGCCATTGTACTCTTATGTATTTGGGACTATTATATGTATATTTCTAGTCATATGAGAGATTTATCATTGTATTGTACTAATGAGTGGCTTGTTCTTCCACCTGGGTCTTCATTACTCCACTTCTAGGATGAATATAATGTATTTCGTCCATCCTGTTACCCCTCTGACCTCACACATTAGGGGGAAACTGTTATAGATGATTTTACCACACTTGGTAGATCACATCTTTATGACCTTCCATGTCCCTCTGCAGACTCCTTGGACCTCTTTTCCTAATATTATACTTTGATGTCCCAATAAAGTCCCCAAAAAAACACTTGTTTATGTGTATATGCAACTTTTAAAGCTATACTCACATGTATACGTAGATTTTGAGCTAAAACCCGTGTACATCGGCAAATGTGCATACAGCCAAAATATTTTGATTTTTCCTCATAGAGTCCCAAATAACTTGACTCTTGTCCTTCCGTATTCCTTGAGAACACTCAGACTCAGCCCTCCATTTCCTATTTGGAGTGCTATATATCAAGCCTCTTGGATACATTGAAGGAGGAGAAATTGGAGACCAAGGAAACTATAGTTCATTGTTGCATCACTTTCTTATGCTTGAGTCTGCATCCCTTTTTTCCTTTGGAGCACATAGTGCTACTCTTGCCAATATTTCCTTTTCTTTGTAAGCTTGCCATTGTGATGGAGGATTGAAGTGGTGGAGGCCCAGTTGGAGGACTTAGTTTCTCGGGTTCGAAGAAGAGCCGACAAAGGTTGTCACTATTGTATTTCTATTTTATTAATAGAAATATCCATTTCCTCTCCAATACATGTGCATAAATATGAATATTGTATTCATGGATGTATTTATTTGCTTATACATTATTGTTTATATATATGCTAGAGTAGGCATAACACTTTGATATATAGTATGCTTGTCTTGTTTGATGTTGTTGAGAGCGAATTGTGAATGCAAGCATGTTGGAAAAGCTCAACTGGGATCTACACAAGCCATCCAGAATAAGGTATGCTTCATATCCCTTAGTGTTAGATGTCTATGTTTCTCTTGCAGATTGGAAAGGATTGATTTCTAGTGTCATTCAGTATGTTGTGGTACACCCCAAGCCACAGGAAGTTTCTCTCCATAATAGGACTTTAGACTATGGTCTCAGATATGCATCAAATGGCGAGATCAGATTACATGGATTCACAGATTCAGATTGGGTAGGAAGTGCTGAAGATAGAAAGAGCCCTTCAGGATGGTTTTTTAGTTTGGGATCAGGCATGATCTCATGGTTCAGTAGAAAGAAGTACAATATTGCACTTTGCATGGTATAAGTTGAATCCATTGCATCATGCTCAGCTTGTAGCAAAGAAGTATGGCTTCAAAAGATGTTGACAAGATTATTTGATGTAGAGATAGATGTGTTTGATATCCATTGTGATAATCAAAGTTGTATTAAGATGACATAAAACCTGATGTTTCGTGATAAGTTGAAACATATCGAAGTTATATATCATTACATCTGGGATATGGTACAAAAGGGAGCTATAAATCTCAAGTATGTTCCTACAAAGGAACAAGTGGCAGATGTGTTGACTAAACCTATGTCTTGTGTAAAGTTTGAATAATTTCGAGACAAGCTTGGAATAGTACAAAAGGACCTCCCTTGAAAGAGGGAGTGAATAACATTGTAGAAGAATGTATTGGTGTGGTATATCAACCTAGGGTGGGGTAAATCTCACTAGGCTTGTTGGCCCAAAAGGGTTAGTAATTCAGATGAGGAATGTTCATCCCAGGAGTATTAGTATGTCTGGCTAGGCCTGTTTAACCTAAAAGGGTTACTAAGCCAGACAATGCTTGTTGGTCCCTAGGTATATCCATTTGTCTAACTAGGCTTGTTGACTCGAAAGGGTTAGTAAATTGGACAAAATGCCCAAATGGATAACTAGAGAACCCATTGAGGTACTGCTCCAAGATGGTTAGTGGGAAAGAGGTAGTATCAGTATTCCTATACTGATGTAGCAGGTTCAATATTCTCATACTGATGTTGGTGAGATAGTTTCAATATTTCTATATTGATGGTGATGCTACTATTTCACCTTTCTTATGTTGATGATGATGAAGATGTTCCAACATCTCTATGATGATAATGCAGATGATGTTCTAGCAATTATTGATGAGGTTTATTTAGCACTAATATGCTAATGATGTTGTTTTTGTATTTACATGTTGATGTTGCAGATGATGATTTTAGTACTTACATACTGATGTTGCAGATGATGACCTAGTATTCACATATTGATGTTGTGGTTGATGATTCAGTATTCACATACTGATGTTGCAGATAATGATCCAGTAGTTACACACTGATGTTGCAGATGACAATGATGATGATGAAGAAGATTCGGTATTCGTATATTGATACAGTTCCAAATTGATGAAGAAGATGCATGATGGTGTTCTAAATCTTCCTATGACATATAGAGACTCACCGGTCAAATAAACAGTTGTGGCAATGGTTGCTACCTTGGTTGAATACCTTCCTAGTTAAGAGGGAGTGTTAAAGTATTGTAACTTCGAAATATTTTCCAGTTGTATTGATTGTATTCCTCCTTCAGGAGATGTATATGATGTGTTTGGTCATGTAGGGTCATTGAAAGAATCAATGTAAACCTCTGGATGTAATTCAGGTCAATAGTACCCAAGTGTCATTATAATAAATATTATTTTTGGTGTCTTTATAGACAAGTCGGCCTTGTTAGTTACACAAGTCAGCCCTGATAGGTTTAGGTCAAGTCAAGAGACAAATATAGATAGGGAAGCTCCCCCATTCATTTGTACACACTTCACTCAAGAAAGTTTGTAAGAGAGAGAAGAAGAATTGAGCCAGAAAGAAGAGAGAAGTAGTTTTCTTGGGTTTTACAACTGTTCTGGTTGAGTTCTATACCAAAGAAGTTTTGCGGGGTTTTCTCCCATGTGGTTTCCCCGTGGAAAATATTTGTGTTATTTGTTTTACTATTCTTGTTTTTATTTCAATGATGCTACTATTATAAATTATTTTAGAATATAATCTAAGCAATTAATAAAACTTAACAATTTATACTAAACTTCCCAACTGAATGTTATCCTAACTATGCTGACATGTCTAATTGGTAGGGATGACCTACCTAAGTAAACTTCATAATAATAATTATATTCATTTTTTATGGGTTCTATTGACCCAACTTACAATTGAGGGTTTACCTCATAACATTTACTTGACCTTTTACATTAGTAACATCTCTTGAAGGAGGAATAATAATAATTTTAAGTACAAGTACAATATTCTTTGAAGTTACATTATTTCAACATTCCCTCTTAACAAGAAGGGTATTCTACTGAAAACAACAACAAATGATGTGGCTTGACACAACATCATCGGAAGAAGAGATGATAAATTATCAACATCATATTCTGGAACATCGTCTCGTACATATATATAGATCATTGAAATTTTTGAACAACATCATCATCTTCAACACGAAGCAAGTGTCAACATCTTCAGTACAGAGCTAAAGTATCATCATCAACATATTTAGTATAGAGATGAAGTATCCTAATCAACATATTCAATACAGAGCTAAAGTATCATCATCAACATCTTTAGTACATAGATGAAGTATCATCATTTGCAACATGGAACTAGGGCATCATCATCTACAGGAACATCATCAAAGCATGGAGCTGGATCATTATCATCATCTGTTGGAACATCATCATATGCATACAAACTGATACATCACTAGAATCGCCTGCACGAGGTTGTCTCATCAGCATAAGGATGGAATAAAAACAATGACAGCACGAGGCTGGCTCATCAACATAAATCTAGAATAACAAAAACAATCACAACACGAGGTTGGATCATCAACATAAAGCTGGAATAACAACAACAATCCCAACATGAGGCTGGATCATCAGCATAAAACTGGAATAACAATTAAAACATGTGACTTAATCATCACATTAGAGAGAATTTGAGGTCAAAAATGGGCCTCCTAAGAGATGTACTACAAAAATATAAGATATATTAAAATATTATGAGTTAGGGGTTTTATGGGGTAGGTATATATGAAAACTCATCTCCTACACTACTTTTTATGCACAATATAAATAACCATGGTTGAGTTACTTTTCTAAATTGACTATAAATAAAATTAATAAAATAACTCTATAATGATGTGACTAAGATTCATTGTAAATTCCCAAAAAATTATTGTCCTTTAACATGTATTTGTATTGAACTTGTAAATTAAATTAAACAAAAATGAATTTAATTTATATGCATAACTAACATATTTTTTTCATATAAATATCATTAATGAATTTAATTTATTTTAAAAGTACAAGATTTAATATATATATTAAATACAATTGAGTGAATATATAATTTAAAATTAAAAAAACATGGAAATGACAATATATTATTTTATAAAAAAATGTGAAAAGACATTTTTATGAATTATGAGTACTTTACTTGAAAATGACAATAATATTATTTTATGAGAAAGTGAATTGTGAGTACTTGACTTGAAAATAACTATAATATTATTTTATGAGAAAATGTGAAATGACTTTTATTGTGAGTACTTCACTTTATGACTTAAAAGTACTTGTACCACTACTTTGGTTAACTATGGGTTTTCATCCACCATAGAAAATGTGACAAATAAGCATTCTTAATTCATGCAATGCCACCTCAACCATGGGGGATGATGTCATCTACTAGAATGTAATTGGTTGATTTTTATAGTACATTCTGGTCCTTTTGAGGCCCATTTTTTACCTCAAATTCTCTCTAATGACAACTCAAGGTTGGAGTAACATCATCTATGACAGGTATAAAAACAACCAACATGATCCTTCCTTTAAGAATTATGCGATCATGGACAACAAATATATGGTACTCAAGAAATCCTTCCTTTTAGAATTACATGATCAAGTCTTTACAGAGCTACCAATACTAATCATACATACATCTGTGGTCCTCAGACAATCCTTCCTTCCATAATTACGGGATAAAGTATTTACGAAGCTACCAATACTAATCATAGCTAACACATACATACACGGGACGATCCTTCCTTTCAAAATTACAAGATCAATTCCATCACTGACATCTTGGACGGTCCTTTCTTTTGAAATTATGGGATCAAGTCCATACTAACATTTTGGATGATCCTTCCTTTCAGAATTACGAGATCGAGTCCACTACTAACATTCTGGATGATTCTTCCTTTCGGCATTACAGAATCAAGTCCGCTACTAACATTTTGGACGATCCTTCCTTTCAGAATTATGGTATTAACTCCACTACTAACATTCTAGATGATCCTTCCTTTTGGAATTATGTGATCAATTCCACTACTATAATCAGTATTTAAGACGATCCTTCCTTTCAAAATTACGGGATCAAGTCTAAGGATGATTAGTCCCAACATTTTGGATGATCCTTCCTTTCGGAATTATGGGATCGATTCCATCCACAACATTTAATACGATCCTTCCTTTCAGAATTATGGGATCAAGTCTAAGGATAATTGATCCTTCCAAATCAACATTTAAGATGATCCTTCCTTTCAGAATTATAATATCAATTCTAAGGATAATTATTCCTTCCACATCAACATTTAAGACGATCATTCCTTTCAGAATTATGGGATCAAGGCTAAGGATAATTACTCCCAACATCTACATCTTGGACGATCCTTCCTTTCTGAATTTTAGGATCAATTCCATCAAGATCAACCTTTAATATGATCCTTCCTTTCCAAATTACAAGATCAAGTCTAAGTATGATCAATCCTAACATCAACATCTTCGACAATCCTTCCTTTTGGAATTAGTGGATGAAGTCCATCAAGATCAACATTTAAGAAGTCCATCAAGATCAACATTTAAGACGATCCTTCCTTTCAAAATTATGGGATCAAGTCTAAGGATGATCAATCCTTACATCAACATCTTGGATAATCCTTTCTTTCGGAATTACGAGATCAAGTTCATCAAGATCAACATTTAAGACTATTCTTCCTTTCGGAAATATATAATCAAGTTTAAGGATGATCAATCAAAACTGAGCTACCTATTGTGATCAAGATTCAAATACTCCCCTTTCAATATAAGTCCTTACAAAAAACACCAAGCTTGTCTCAAAAGTGTTCAAACTTTACACAAGACATAGGCTTAGTCAACACATCTAAAACCTCCTCATATGTGCTCACATATTGGAGCTTTATAGCTCCCTTATACACCATGTAACGAATGTAGAAGTACCAAATTTATATGTGTTTCATCTTATCATGGAACATGAGGTTCTCTGTCATTGTCATGCAGCTTTGTTTATCACATAGAATCATGGTAGCATCCATCTCCAGATCAAATAGATCTGATAACAACTTTTGAATCCATATGGATTCACGACTGGTGGAACAAGTTGCAATATATTTCGCTTTTGCGGTGTTGAGAGAAACACTATACTACTTCCTTATTATCCATGAGATCATGGCTAACCCCAGACTGAAACGTCCTCCTGAAGTGCTCGTTCTATCTGAGACACTTCCTGCCCAAACTGAATCTATATAACAACATAGTATGAAGTGATGATCTCTAGTATAACTGAGACCATAGAATATCATAACTTTTAGGTACCTCATCACATACTTTGCAGCTACCAAGTGAACATGTTTGGGTTCAATTAGATACTGACTCAAAGTGTTCAAAATGAAGCATATATATGGTCGGGTATTCGTCAGATATGTCAATGAACCAATAATCTGTCTGTATAGTGTTATCCACTATTTCTGACAATGCATCAACCAACAACTTCAAGTGTGTATCCATGGGTGTGTCCATGGATTTACATTCCAATATGTAAAAAAAATTTAGGATTTCCACTGCATACTTCCCTTGGTTAAGGAATATTCCTTTTAGGCTATGCCATACTTCAAGACCTAAAAAATAATGCATCAAGCCAAGGTATTTTATCTCAAATTCTACAATGAGATTCTTCTTACATTTTGAGATTTGCTTCTCATTACTTGTCAGTATTAAATTATCCACATACAACAATAATATGATAGGTTCATCATCCATAACCTTGAATTAAAGGTTAGGATTAGCCTTACTTTTGGTAAATCCCAAGCTTGTAAGAAAACTATCAATCCTTCCATACCAATCTCTTGGAGCTTGCTTCAGCCTATATTGAGCCTTATTTAATTTACAGAAATGTATTCTTCTATATTCGACTTCAAAACCTTGTGGTTGTTCTATGTACACTTCTTCTTCAATAACACCATTTAGGAAAGATTTTTTCACATCCATCTCGTGTAACTTCCATTTTGTATTGGTTATTAGAGCCATGATGGTTCTGACAGAAGTGTACCTTGCTACAGGATCAAATTTCTCTTCATAATTAATTCCTTCCTTGTGAGAGAATCCACCGGCCACAACTCTGGCTTTGTACTTCTCAATACTTCCATCGACTGTATATTTTATCTTGTGGATTCATTTGGAATATTTCTATCTTGGGAACTATTTCCCATACATCATTTTTCATTATGGATTGGTATTCTTCAGTCATAGCTTCTACTCATACTTTGTTTTAAACAACTACTTCAAAACACTTAGGTTCTTTGTCTACAAGATCACACATCAAATCCACATAACTAGGAAATGGGTTTGGCTTCATGCTTTTCCTTGTGGAGCCCTCTAGAGCACCATACCTTTCTGCTTCTTGAATAATATCACGGGCCTAAGATGAATTTCTCTTGGAAAAAAAAGGAGATAAATTACTAGAACTACTTTCAAAGAAAAATCAAAGAAAAAGCGCTCTCTAGTCATGAAAAAAGAAGTCAATAGACAACATCAGTACCCAGGAAGACCCAGCCACACTCACAACCAACCCAACAACTTCCCACATCAAACTCAACCAAAAAAAGGGAGGATGTACGTGAATGTTCAAAGAACAGTTACGTATGTATGCTACTTTTATCCAAAAACCTGCATTTATACGTGACTTTTAGCCAAAACCTGCATGTACATGTGAATTTTGGTAAAAAACATGTGTATGTATGCGACTTTTAGCCAAAAACCTGCGTAAATAGAGAAGAAAGTCGTAAAAAGTAAGCCAAGGGTAAAACCACTCTAGGAGAGTGTCAATGGATGAGCATACTACTGAATGCGACACAGAAACAGGGAGAAACGGAGAGTAATTCAAGCACATTGTGCCCCCAAACCCCAAATAGAAACAAGGAACATCCCTAGCAAAGTCGCCAATTTTGTTACAAAGAGAAACTTCCTATGGCTTGGAGTGTACCACAACAGACTGAATGACACCAGAAATCAATCCTTTCCAATATGCAAGAGAAACAAAGGCATCTAACACTAAGTGATATGAACCATAACTTATTCTGGACGATTGATGTAGATCCCCATTGAGCTTTTCCAACACGCTTGCATTCACAATTCACTCTCAACAACAACAAACAAGACAAGTATGCTATATATCAAAGTGTTATGCCTACTCTAGAATATATAAACAATCATGTATAATCAAATAAATACATCCATGGATACAATATTCATATTTATGCACATGTATTGGACAAGAAATGGATATTTCTATTAATAAAACAAAGATACAATAGTGACAAACTATGTCCACACTTCTTCAAACTTGAGAAACCGATTCCTCCACCTAGGCCTCCATCACAATGTAAAGTTTACAAAGAAAAGGAAATATTGGGAAGAGAAACATTGTATGCTTCAAAGGGACAAAGGAATGTAGACTCAAGCATAAGACAGTGACACAACAATGAACTATAGTTTCCTTGCTCTCCACTTTCTCCTTCTCTAATGTATCCAAGAGGCTCAATATATAGCACTCCAAATAGGCAATGGAGGGTCAAGTCTGAGCATTCTCAAGGAATATGGAATTCCAAGAGTCAAGTTATTCGGGACTCTATGAGGAAACTCCAAAAACTTTTGGATTTATGCACATTTCTTGATGTATGCGGGTTTCGGCTCAAAAGTTGCGTATACACATGAGTATAGCTTTAAAAGTTGCGTATACACATAAATAGGTGTTTTGGGGGGAATTTCTTGGGACATCAAGTATAATATGAAAAAAGGGGGCCCAAGGAGTCTGTAGAGGGACATGGAATTGCATAAATATGTGATCTAGTAAGTGTGGTAAAATAAGCTATAACAAGTCCCCTTTAGATACCTCATCACATGTTTTGTTCCTACTAGGAGAATATGTTTGGGATTCACCATATATTGATTAGATTGTTTACAACAAAACATATATCTAGTCTTGTGTTGGTTAAGTGCATTAGAGAACCAACAATATGTCTGTATAAATTGGCATCTACTTTTTTCGAAGAGTCATCATTCAATAGATTCAATTTTGTTGTCATTGGAGTAGTCATAGCCTTGCAATCAATCATCCAAAATCTATTTAAGATTTCTACTACATATTTTCCTAGGTTAAGGAAAATATCGTCTGGATAATGCCATACTTCAAGACCTAGAAGATAGCGTCATTCCAAGGTATTTCATCTCAAATTCTACAGCGAGCTTCTTCTTACATTCGTTGATGGGATTGTCTTCACCTGTTAAGAATAGATCATCTACACACAGTAGTAAAATCATAAGTCCATCACCCTCAACTTTATAGTAGATGTTGGAATCTTCTTTACTCTTGGTAAAGCCCAAACTCATCAGGAATCCATCAATTCTTCCATCCATGCTCTAGGTGCCTGCTTTAACCCATACAATGCCTTCCCGAGTTTGCATACATAAGATTTCTAATTATTTGTCTCAAAACCTTGCGGTTGTTCAATATATACTTCTTCTTCTATCAAGCCATTTAGGAAGGTTGTCTTTACATCCATCTAGTGTAACTTCCACTTCATATTGGATTCCAAGTAAAGAATGGTTCTAATTGAGGTGTACCTAGCCACTGGGGCAAAGGTCTCCTCGTAGTTGATTCCTTCCTTCTAGGAGAATCCACAAGATATGAATCGTGCCTTGTACTTCTCTATACTACCATCTGTTGAATGCTTTGTCTTGTAGATCCATTTCGAGGATACCCATGTTATGTCCTTTGGTCTTGGTACTATTTCCCATACATCATTCTTTATAATGGATTGGAATTCCTTAACCATGGCATCTACCCATTCCTTATACTTTATTTCTTCTTCAAAACATGTTATTTCTTTATCAACAAGATCACACATCAAAGCCACATAAGTAGGGTAAGGCTTTGGATTCTTTCTTTCTCGTATGGTTCCTTCTAGGAAACCATGTCCTTTTCCTTATTCAATTAATTCACATGCACATGAAGGACTTATTTTGAATGAGATCATTTCACTGGGCAATTATTCAGGTCTCTGAGGCTCTGTTATGTCATGATCCTCAATAATTTGTTCTTCCTCTTCATTTTTTATTAGTTAAGGACCTTCTGCATATATGGGAGTTTCATGCTCCTCTTTGTCTTCCTTGTCTTTCCTTGATTTTATGAAAATTGTATCTTCGTTAAAAGTAACATATCTACTTAGTTAAATTTGATGATACCCTGGGATATATATTTGATAATATTTTGATTGCCCACTATATCCTACAAACAATCCCTTCTTTCCTAAAGGGTCTAGATTTGATCTTTTATCCTTGGGAATGTGTATATATACCAAAAAACCAAATATTTTTACGTGACTGACTTCAGGATTTTCTTTGGTAAACATATCTTCTGGAGTCTTATTTCTAAGGGTACTATGGGAGATTCTATTTTGTACATATACAGTTGTTCTAGCTACTTCTTCCCATAGGTACATAGGTATATCTTGATCATGGATTGTAGCTTTTACAAATTCCATGATAGATCTATTCTTTATTTATGCCACACCATTTTGTTGTGGATTATAGGGAATGGTGAGCTCGCTCTTAATCCTATCTTCTCTACAGTACTCATTGAATTCACTTGATGTGAGTTATCCTCCATTATTTAATCTTAAGATCTTGATCCTCTTTTTAGAGAGGTTTTCTACAAGGGCCTTAAATTATTTGAACTTTTCAAAACTTCATCCTTCTTCTTCAAGAAATAGATCTAAGTTTTGCAGGAGTAGTCATCAATAAAGGAAGCATAGTAAAAATACCCACTTAATGAATTAGTTTGCATTGGTCCACATACATCTGAATGAATAATGTCTAAGATCCATTTTTCTTTGATGTCACTATTTGGATAAGGGTTCTTGAGTATTGTTTTCCTATGCACATCCTTTGCACACTCCTTCATGATTGATCTAAATCTCTGGTAATCCCATCACAACCTTGCTCACAATTGGTAATTATTTGTAATGTATATGAGCAATTCATTGGTGCCATAGCTCATGTGGGCTTATGGTACTAGTCATCAATGTTGAATCTACATGCCCCTTTAAACTATATATTCCCCCTTATTCAACTCCAATCACTACTGCATCATCTATAGTGTTTACTTTTGTCCACATGATGACCTCTCCATCTACAAAATAAACTCTGAAACCTTTCTTATCTAAGGCTGAGATAGAAAGGAGATTCTTCTTTAATCTTAGGAAATACAAGACATACTTCATATTCATGGACTTTTCAGATTCCGACCTATAGGAGTCTTCTCCCGTTCCTTTGATGGGATATTGATAATCATCTCCAAGCATTACCTTGTGTGGGGAAACCTTTTGTAGACACACAAGTGATTCCTTGTAACCTGTCATGTTCTTGGAGGCACCACTATCTACTAGCTAGGTGTCATTCCCTAGTGAGACTGAACCTATGAGTGTAGAGATTAAGACATATTCTTCATAGGAATCTTCATTTTCCTTAGTTTTTTTCTCATCTTCTTAATCATTGTCTTCAACGGCATGGGCCTGGAATATTTTGTTCTTCTTCTTGACTTGGTATGCCTTCATGGGACAATTTATAGCAATGTGTCCCATCTTATGAAAAGTGAAACATTCATAATTTGAGAACTCTTTCTTGGAATTCTTAAACCCTTGAGATTTTATGAGAGGATGGCCCTAACTATTTCTTTTTTCCTTTCCTTCAGTATGGACTGCTAAATATTGATCCTCATTTTCATGTAGATTCTATTCCCCTAGTTTCTATTCTTTCTTCTTCTTGAACACATTCTTCCCATAACTGTCAGAACCTAGTCATCCTTCTTATTAAACAGATTCCTCGGACAAAGGATTCCCAATCTATTGGAAGACCATTCAAGGTGATCATTACAATTTATTCTTCTTCAATCATATCACCAATAGCTTCCAACTGATTGATTTGAGCTACCCGTGTGAAGTATGATTGCATAGTTTTTGACTTTTGAGATTTTACACTTTTGAGGCAATTCCTCAAGGTCATATTTCTATTAATATTTCTTCCTTCAAATAAGATGGATAGGGCATCAAACATTTCCTTTGGTGTCCTCCTTGAGGATACTTGAGGAATCAAGTTATCTTTGATGGAGTCAGCTATGATCCTCTTATCCTTGACCATATACTTCTTGTATTTGCCCTTAGATTCATTTTCTTCTACCTTTGCAACTTCCTCCTTTGTAAATCCTTCTAGATCATTTTCTTTGGGGATGAGCATGATCTGATACTTCCATGCTATGAAGTTTTCAGTGCCCTCAATATTCTCATCTAGCTTGGTACTCTTTGTCATATTTTAACAGAATGAGAAGTTCGAATTGGATTAGAAGAAGTAATACTTACTTGATGAATACTACTTCTAGATAGCTTTCTTCAAGATGGCCTAGGGTTTGATGAAGAAACTCTAATTTTCTAGTTGAGATCACTAGTAGGGCCGAGCGATGGAAAAGATGTGCCTTCTTGGAATTCAGTTTTGTTTTCATAGAAAGATGTGCACTTCTGGGGTGAGTTGAGTGAGCCCTATTTTCTAGTTGATCTGTTGAGGTATTTGTTCGAAACAACAACACCTAGTTTTATAGTGTCTCCTTTTAGGGTGGCTCTAATACCATGTTAAGTTTTCATAATTACTTAGATGATATTCTAAAACAATTTACAATAGTAGTATCACTGAAAGAACAACAATAACAGTAACACAAAGAACACAAATATTTTCCTCAGGGAAACCACAATGGAGAAAACCCCGCAAAACTTCCTTAGTATATAACTAACAAGAACAATGTAAAACCCAAGACAACTACTTCTCTCTTCTTTCTGGTGTATTTCTTCTTCTCTCTCTTGCAAATTGTTTTAGTGAAGTGTGTACACATGAAGGGGGGTTCCTACCAATTTATATTTATCTCTTGAATTGACCTAAACCTAGTAGTGCCGACTTGTCTAACTGACAGGGACGACTTGTCTAGTAAGACACCAAAAATAATATTTATTATAATGACACTTGGGTACTATTGACCCGACTTACATCCGAGGGTTTACATTGATTCCTTCAATGACTCTTACATGACCAAACACATCACATACGTCCCATGAAGGAGGAATACAATCAATAAAAGTGGATATCTTCCAAAGTTACATTACTTTAACATAAATAGTGAGGCTCCCTCCCTCATTTGTACACTCTCACTCACACTTGTATTGCACAAGAGAGAGAGAATGAGAGACAGAGAAGGAGGAGGACCAATGTCTTTGGTGTTTTGGCTCTTATGCTCGGGGTTTGGTCTCCCACTTGATGAGACCTTGTCATTTGGTCATTCCATACTGGTAATCTATATTGAGGAAGTTTTGTTGGGTTTTTCCCTTTAGGGTTTTCCTTGGATTAATTGTTGTGTACCTTGTGATTGTGTTTCTTTCAATGATCCTCTTTATGTTGCTATTATGAAATTGTATTAAATGATAATCTAGTTAGGACTTAAGATACGACATCATAGAAAACTTAATAGGGCTATGAAACCATAAGGATAAAACACCTAAATTTATCTCTAACCCTCTCAAACACTTGTAGTTCAATTCATAGACAAGACAAAAGAACCATAACCATGTTTATTGAAAATTAATGAATTTTTCCCCCACAATTTGGCCAACAAAAGGTGGAATAACTCCCTTCTCTAGCCTTTGTATCCCCTTAGGTAGTGAAACCACCTCCCATTTCTCCAAGACCAAGTTGCTCAAGGAAGAAGGTTCATGCTTTGCATCATATGGAAACCATTCACTAACAATCTCAAGAATTACATTTATTGATATGTTTTTTACTTTCCCTTCTCCTTTTCATGCTTTTGGTGCATAAACATTGGGCACCACACAACCCACTAGGAACTCTAATCACATCATAACATAACCTTGTATAACCCAAGGTTAATAAAACTAAGGTGCATGTGTGTGTGTGTGTGTGTGTCCTTTATATATATATATATATATATATATATATATCCTTTATATATATTATGTTGTATTGTATTAATTATCAAGAAAACACTTAATGGGTTAAAAATCTACATTACTACCAAGGGTAGGGTCCTTAAGGTGCTTAACCCCCTTTATCATTTTCTCTCTCATAGGTTCATAGCCCCCTTCTTGTCAACATTTTCCTCATCCATAGATGGTAGTTTAATCATTTCTACATTGATCACATTTTGATACATTTATTTAGCTCATGACCTTCTTGTCATTTACATTTTACATTAAAACTCAAGGATCAAACTAGGATGTTACAATATAAAAGGAAAATAATATATTGTCAATATATAAATAGGTCCAAATGTACACATATATAATTTCTATATTAGTTTAATTGAGTACAAATAGATACTAATTGTATGAATTACTAAGATGAGTAAAATTAAAGTTAGCATTGCCTAAATATGTAAGAATTTTTGTTTCATCGGATTCCATCAAAACAGAACTTTTCTAAGCCATTTTCGATCAAGCATATACTCTACTCTTTAGTACTTTCGCTTCAGATGAAAAAAGTCACATGTTTGGATTGGTTAACTATGTATTTAAATCAATACCTAGACTTCTCTAAATAAAAGAGGAGGGAAAGAAATATTAAAGAATCTACATTACATATAATTTTAAATTTAGGGAAATAATGTTATAATGCGAATTCTTTTTACACAAAAATTTAAATCCTTGGAGTCAAGGAACATGGAGAATTGTATATTTTTTTTCACAAAATATACTTTTTTCTCGCTATTATAGTCATCAAAGAAAAAGTTTACAGAGACAATTATTCCTTGTAGTTTGAAGTTCTACATACCATCTAGTAATTTACATCAAAACAGGCTAATAGAGCGAAGGCTTCTGGACAAAATATGCAACCAAAGTATCCAATTCTATCAAAAAGACATAAGGAATCCCTATCATAACTTAGATCAAATATAAGAGATTTACTTCCCCGTCATATATTAGACTTCCTTCTAGATATTCGTCGAGTCTTAGAATACCAAAGTTGAGAGAAATTGCACTTTTGGAATGTTCATCTGCCCTTGTATTATATAATCTTGAGATATGTCTGAAGGAGACTAAGGTGAAGAAGGTGTTGATAACCTAGAATTTTTGGCACCAATGGTTAAGAGAAATCACCTGTAGTTTCAAAACACCATTCATCCAATCAATTAGAACTTTAGAATCACCAAAGATACAAAGATATGATATTCCTTGCAAAGTGGAAAATTTTAGGAGACCAAAAAGGATAAGAAGTTCAGCCTTTTGTGTTGGAGCCTTGACCATTGCCCATCTTAATATAAAATTAGTGATCTTTGTTGAGACAAATAACCATACCACAACCACAATTTTATTGAAAGGATGATCCATCATTTGAAGTAAGATACAACTCCAGAAGTAGTTAATGTATGAGGATAGTGTCTTTTGAGTTTCTTATTAATGTTGAGGTCCGCATAATTGTGGAGAACCTCCTGCAATAAACAATTAAAATGCACAATATAACAGAAATATTGGAGAACAAAGGAGAATTTATTGATTGCGGTCCACTTTGAGGGGGCAACCTCCTTTGAGCAAGCTCAATACAAAATAAATCTTCGATGCTTTGATTAGCCTCAACACATACTTGTATACTAAGTCTAATATAAACAAATATTACCCCCCATGAATGTGGGATAATGCAACATAATAACTAGACAACTTACAACTATTACTTACTCCCCATGAATGTGGGATAATACAACATACTGATGGGATGACTCACAAAGCATATGTGTCCGATAAAATATACTAACAAAATAAAGAGGAGGGTTGACACGGGTTCTTAACATCCCCTCCCTCTTAAAAAAAATCTTTGTCCTCAAAGCTTTAGATGCGGAAAATGTTGTTGAATCTGAAGGAGCGGTTCCCATGTAGCATCCTCTAGCTACATGTTGTTCCATTGAACTAAGAAATTTGTGATGGACCAAGAGCGAAGCTGATAAGTGTGCTTATTGAGCATGGTCGCCGGATCTGAAATGATGGATCCTTCAGTATCCCATTTTGGTAAAACAATTTGTGCTCTGATGTTCGTGCCAATCACTTGTTGAATGCGAGAAGAAGGAGGAAGTGCCAATTTATAAGCAACAGACCCAATCTTCTTAAGAACTGTATATGGAATAGAGATCTTTGGAGAGAGTGTTTGATTCCCTTTGAGTTTCAAGAAGGATTGCTTGTAAGGCTGCAAGGGAAGAAAAACCATGTCACCAACTTGAAAAGTGTGCTCAGAATGGTGCTAATCGGCTTCGTGTTTCATGCAGGTTCTGGCCATGTGAATATTGTCCTGCAGAACATGAAGAATTTGATGTCAGTTTTGAAGAACCATGTCAATGACCTGAATTGGTGAACTAGTGGGGGTGTATGGAAGGAGTACTGGAGGTGTGTGAACATAAACTGCTTCATATGGAGTCATTTGAGATGTAGTATGTTAGGAATTATTGTACCACCATTCAGCGAGAGGGAGCCACTTTCCCCACAGATGTTGTGCTTCAGAGGTGAAACAATGAAGATAAGTTTCCCAATAGTTGTTGAAGACTTCATTTGGACCATCTATTGGTGGGTGATAAACTGAACTCATATTCAGTTTGGTGTGAGTAAGGGGAAAATGACTTGTGAAAGGTGTGTTGTGGTCTAAGACAATGGAAGAAGGGATTCCATGAAGAAGAAATATCTTGTCCATGAAAATTTGTGCGATTGGGGAGGTAGTATATGGAGTTCTGAGAGAAAAAAAATGATCATATTTAGAGAGTCGATCAGTCACAACCAAGATTACGGTCTTCCCTCCATATTTAGGGAGCCCTTGAATGAAATCCATCGAAATATATGTCCAAATCCTTGTAGGGATGGGAAAAGGTTTGAGCAATCCGGAAAGGAGTGTAGTTTGACCTTGGTGGCGCTAACAAGGAACACATTCAGAAATTATCTGTTGAATTTATCGTTTCATTCCCTTCCAAAACAAGTGACATCGTGCCCTCTCATATGTTTTCATGAACCTAGATTTCCCTGCTGATGGAGAAGCATGGAGCTCATTAAAGACTACATGTTTAATATCTATGCTCTGGGAAAGCACCAAATGACCCTTGTATCTCAAAGAAGAGCCATCCCAAGAGAAATGTTGTACCATAGAAGGGTTACTAGCCAACGATTGGATGATTTTAGATACTGAGGAGTCATTGACATAGTCTTGCTGAACAAACTATAACCAACTTGGAATAGTCATAGCAATAGCTGAAAGAGAGACAAGGGCATCAAATGTGTGGGAAAGAGTATCGACCACAAGATTGTCCTTATCCTTATTGTAATTGATCTCATAGTCATAACCCTTGAGTTTTCTAACCCATTTCTGTCGTGTTGGGGATGAGACCCATTGTTCCAGGAAATATTTCAGACTCTGGTGATTAGTCTTGATACAGCAAGGATTCCCTAAGAGGTATGGCCACCACTTCTATACTACGTGCAAAATAGTCATCATTTCCTTCTCATATGTGGAGGTGGATAAATTCTTTCCAGGAAGGGATTTACCAGTGAATGCCATGGGATTTTCATCTTGAAAGAGGACAAAACCAAGTCCATTGTCACAAGCATCACTCTCAAGAGTGAAGGTCTTGGAAAAATAAGGCATATGAAGGGTGCATCAGAATGAAAGATCCAAGGGAGTATTTGAGACTACCAAAGGTTGCATCTAAATGAAATGGAGCTGAGTGATGGCACCATGTGAATTCTTCTTAAGGATCATTTGCATGCAATGTGAACTGATGATGCTGAGAGACCCTGGTTGTAAGCCATTGAATGTGTGTTTTTTCCCATTGACTAAAAAATGCATCCACATTTCAACAAAATCCCATAAGATGGGTCCAAGTGTGTGTAACGATTGAGTGCCCAAAATCACAGAACAACCTCCTAGGGGTATGGAAAACATGTTAGAGCACAAGTTATAATCTCCAATAGATATACACACACTGTGACACTTTCCTTTGCAAGCTAAGGTGCTCCCATTGGCAATTATGACTTTAAAGCTGGAGAAAGGATGGAGAAAACAATCAACTTGTTTAGCAATCTAAGGGTCAATAGGTGGCTCCGAAATGTCGACCTGATCATCTACTAGATCCTGAGTAGCGTCACAAATTTCAAGTTCAGGTGGAGAAGCGACATCCAAGAAATAGGGCTTGTGTTCAGTACATTGATGTCCCCGAGTGAATTTATCATCAAAATTATAACAAAGTCCTTTTTACCTATGTGTCTGCATCTCAACTTCACACAAATTATTGATAAGAGTGGTTCTAGGAGTCAGAGGGATTGGATATCTTTGGGGAACCATATTTTTGAATGGAACAAAAGTGGATTTGGGGGGTTGTTGAGCCCTAATTTGTCCTCTACCAACTTAGCTAACCCTAGTATTTCCATCATTGTGTTGGGACAGAACATTGTGACATCAGATTGGATTGTATCCTTAATACCAATGATAAAACAACTCCTAAAGAATGCATCAAAAAATCCTTCTGTGTGCTTGAATAAGTTCTCAAATTTTGTCTGATACTCTCTCACAATGCCAGTCTGGCGAATTTTGGTGAGTGCTCCTGTGAATTCATCAAAACCACTAGGGCGAAATCGGTGCAAAAGGAGTTGGCAAAAATCTATCCATCGGGGCTCTTCATGATCCTTGATGTACCAACAGAACCATTGAATGGATTCACGTTCCAAATGAAATGATGCAAGTGGGACTTTGGTGACATCAAAAGTGCTATGCATATTAAAGTATTGTTCTGCCTTGTGTATCCATCCACTTGGATCATCACCATTGAAGCGAAGGAATTCAATCTTCGGTCCACAAAAGTTGTTGGAAGCAGAGAACACAGTGCTTGCAGAAGACTCAAGTTGTTACCAGTTGCTCATGTCTGAATACTGAAGATGGAGGTCAAGAAATCATTGATCCAGATCTTCGAGTTTGGTCTTGACGGTGACAAGTTCTTCTTCCATTTGTCTATTTTATCCTGCATGGGGGACAACCATAAGCAATTTTTTTTGGGGGGTTTTTTGTCTTTTTTTAATAAAAAATGGGTGGAAAAACAAAAACAGAGAGGGTTTTAGAAAAGGAAAATTTTGAGCTAGGAAAAATGCGAGTGGGTAACTAGGTTGTGGACACTTTCTGAGGGACAAGAAAACAAAAAATGTGAATTTCAGAAGCGGGGTGAAAGAAGGAGATGGAATTTAGGGCTTCGAGAAGTGGAATTGGGATAGGGTCCTCAATGAATGAAATATGTAGAATGGAATGACAAGGGTTATAGTGAATTTTCAAGGGAAACAGAGCTAAATCAAGGAATATATGGCTGAAGATTTTGTTTTTTTTGAAGAAATGATATGTGGCGGTGCTAGAAAGCTGTGCTCTATAAACTTGAATTGGAGTAAATGATCTATGACAATTCTGGAATTTTGCATGTTATCAACTGTAAATAGATATGGAAACCAGGTATATTCAGCTTCCTAATGGTTCAAAGGTAGTCACTCGGCCACCAAGGCTATCTCAGGCTTGAGTATTGGGGTAGTACCCCTCACTTCACGGCGCAGGTAAAACTGCTAACTGCTTGGCCAAAAATTATGGCTCTTTGGTTTTCCTCATGGATGGGAATCTAGTCAATCTGGTGGGGATCGTTGCCATTTTTGCTTGGTAGGTCCTCTCAATGGCTAGCTACTTCGGGGTTCCTGTGGTACTCCTCACAATGAGTTTTAGGGATATTCCCAAGTACTTCCCACAGTTAAGCAGATAGGGTTTATTGCCTAATCCGAATGAAAAATACCGCTACAAGAAGAAGAACTACTGCATTAATCACAGTGCCAAAAAAAATGTGGCAAAAATTCCACCCAATGCTCAAAAACCCATAATTAGAGCTAGGGTTTTGAGATGAAAACTTTTAAAATGAGCATAACCCGATCTATATTGCTCAGAATCACTATTATACCTATTTTTCGAACTAGAACAATCACTCTGCTTCTACCCATGGAAGCACAATAGAAATCTGGGCACTCGGTCAAAATATTTTCGCTCTGCAATTTTCATGGTCGTCACTGAAATTCTGAAAAATTGCTGATTTTAAATCCGCGATGTCTCCACTTTTAGAACTCTAAATGAGATGATTTTTTTTTGAAACTGCACATTTTTGAAAGTGGAATTCAAATATGCAACTTTTTTTTCTTGAACCTACACAAAACATTTCAAAAAATGGATGTGAAAGTCACCGCCCAATTTTTCCCCCTTTTTTTCCAAAAAAAAAATCCCCACTTGTGCCAAGGAAAGTGCTCTGATACCAGATGTGGAGAACCTCCTGCAATAAACAATTAAAATGCACGATATAACAGAAATATTGGAGCACAAAATAGATTTTATTGATCGTGGGCCACTTCGAGGGGGAAACCTCCTTTGAGCAAGCTCAATACAAAATAACTCTTCAATTCTTTCATTAGTCTCAACACATACTTATATACTAAGTCTAATATAAACAACTATTATCCCCCATGAATGTGGGATAATGAAACATAATAACTAGACAAATTAACAACTATTACTTACTCCCCATGAATGTGGGATAATACAACATACTTATGGGACGACTTACAAAGCATATGCGTCTGATAAAATATACTAACAAAATAAAGAGGAGGGTTGACACGGGTTCTTAAGAATACTAAAAAAAGAGGTTAATACCCTAATCCCATGGAAACAAACATTTGGAATGTCATCCTGATAAACAAATTTGTTCCTCGAGTTCCACAATGACCAAGAAATAAAAATGGGCAACAGTTTAAGATTATCCCTATTTTGACACCAATTTGTAAATGTAGTCTCTAGGTTATTAGTACCCTATTAAATTGAGCACATAGATCTGTGAACAAACACACAACTCACAAGATATATCACACAATTTACTCAGCAATTGAATAATGAAATAGTGAAAAAATGGCTTGCAATTGTGAATTATTTCATTAATAAAAAAGTAATTAGATAATAATTACAATCAAGTACAATGGCTAAATAGCCTCATGCAATTTGAATCCTATGTGAGAAAATTCGAATTGGTTTGACTCTACTTGACTGGATGGTTAACTAACCTTGTCTAAATCATTATCGGAGTTCATCGAAGTTCTAAATCACAACTCAAGTGTCTAATTCAGTGTTAACTAAGCCTCACTGACTGCGGTAGGTGAGAAATGTGCCTCTCCAACATGCAGCCATGAAAACCTAGCACTAACTGAATGTAGAGGACTAGAACAGAATGTAACTGACTCCTAACTGAGATTGACTAGTCACCAACTCAACTCGACTGACCTTGGTTGGTATCGGCACTCCCAGTGGATCCTAATTTGTAGGGATTGATCTAGGATGCTGCTAAACTGATGCATGCAAGTGAAATTAGTGCCAGTAGGCCTCAATTAGTGTTACCCACACTTTAGTAACTGGACCATGTGCCCCAATTAATCCAAGTGGACCCAATGGTTCTAGTGACTAAAAATAGACTGGAAGGACTCCTAATTTAGACATGACTCCTGATTTAGACATATGACCAAATTAGACAAGGGAGGATTAATAATCCTAACACCCCCCCCTGAATGCTAACTTGGACAATCTGTGGGCACTAGTAAATGAGACCGTAGGTCACCCATTACATCAAGTAAAGTAAAGTAACTGCTTAATACAAGGAGCTGGGGAAAAAAGCACATGGGAAAAAATTCCCCCCTCTAACTAAGCAGATAGAATTGAATTCAAGTTTGAAAAAATTGAAAATGTGTTGCTGCAGTCTCTGTGATGTAGCAAAGCAACATGAATGATGTTCTATGCATAGGTATCTTGGGGATTGGCATGTATACTTCTCCATCTTCTCCCAAAATGATGATGGAAGGAAGGAGGAATGTAACCTTTGTCTCTTGCTAGATGAAGAGGTATATGATCAGCTCTAGTCTTCTGAATGTAGTGAGACTGAGCCCTTGCCATGTAGCATCTTATAGGAAGTCTATTGCATCTCTCTGAAGGAGGTAATATTGCATGACATAATGCAAGGGTATTTCCCTTTTGAGTGTGAGTGTCAAATTGATTTCCAGTAATCTTCCTAGCTTCCTTTTATGTCCCAAAATAAATTTATTTTCAATAAGTTCACTGATACAATTTATTTTTTGAGAGGATGAAGATTTCAAGTCATATTATGAAAGACATTGGGGTGACTAACAAAGTTGGGATATCTGATGTTTTTTTATTTGATAAATTTTAACGTTTTAGCTTTCGGTTGCTTAGGCGAGATTTTCAAGAGCTCATTAGTTGCTGAAACCTAGGTTAGCCACCCAAAATCCTAGCTTTCGGCAGCTAACAGTTTAATGTAGGACCATTATTATCCATCGAAATCTTGCTCATTACGTTATTGGTTAAAATTTTGGTAAAAGGACTTTTGGTGGCTTAGGTGAGCTTTCCAACAACTCATTATCCACCGAAAAAATTTGGTTTCGGCAGCTTAACGAGGGTTTTCCAAGGGACGTTGACATCCGAAAGCAAATGAGATACATTGTGGAACAAGGAACATTTTGGTGGCTTGGGCGAACATGTTGGCAGTTCATTAGCCACCGAAAGGTCAGCTTTCGGCAGCTAGCAAACAAAACCCTAAATACTCTTAACCACCTAAAAGGCGCAGGGAGCAGGACCCACTCAAAAAACTCAAACACAGATTTTGGTGGCTGAGTTTGGTTTCAAAATGGTCTCTAAGCCACTGAAAGTAGACTTTCGATGGCTAAGATTGAAATTTCAGGGCACTATAAGCCACCAAAATTGGTGTTTTACTCTGAAATGGGATCATTTTAAAACGGTGATTCTGAGCGACTAGAGAATAATTTTGCAAAATTATCGAAGGTTTTTGTTCCTAACATGTCATAGAACTATAAATTCTATTAGTTTTCTTGCAAATATTTCAAATTGGGAGAATCGAATCCATCTCTAAGCCCTAATTTTCGGACCTCAGAATTTCCCTATTTTACACATGTTTTTAAAATACAAATATCTGGAAAATGGAAATGAATTTCAAAAAACTGAGAGAGGTTTTTGCTCAAAACAAACCAATATACAAAATCCTATTTTAGTTTATACACATGTGTCACATATTTGGAGAAAAAAATGCATCTATGAGCCCCCATTTCCAGCAGTTTGGCCAATTTTTTAGGGCAAAAGTTGACCTAACAGGGCAAGTTACAGCAGAAAAATGAAGAGTTTTCTTCACCAAAACCTGGGAAAGAGTAGGATGAAAAAAGAGCAGAGACCTCCTCAAGCAAACCTATGTCTCAAAGAGTACACAAACTGCTAGAGGAGATACATGACCTAGAGTTTTTGGACAAGGAGATAAAGAGGAATAAGCAGTTGCACAATTCTGTTCTGGAGATGAGTGTATGTCCTATTGAAAGGAAGGAATCTGAGGCTGATGAAGGACAACCATAGAATTTATACAATGATCAGATTGATGTGATTATAGAAGAAAAATGCAAACCCTAGCCCTCAAACTCAGTGTGCACTAGAAACCCTAGAAGAGGCAGCAGCAAGCCTTCAGAATCCAGAGGCAATCCAAGAGGTTGCTGACTTCCCAAACATTGGGCAAGCTAAAGAAATGCCAGAATATCAACAAAAAAACTGAAAAGGATGAAGTTAGGAGGTGAATGACAAATTTTGCAAAAAATAGGGCTTTCGATGGCTTAGGCGAATGCAGAAGTAGTTCATTAGCCACCGAAAGCAGAGCTTTCGGCAGCTAACACACTCAAAATTTTGACTCCTTGACCAATGAAACCAGAAAGAGGCACACAAATCAATTTTGGCATAAAGGAACAATTTTGGTAAATATCCCTAGCTCAGGGATGAAGGGTAAAAGCTGAAAGCTGCTGAAGTACACCATCAAAGGAAGTCTGTTCTAGTTTTGGGGATACATCAAAGAGGAGGTCACAAAACCCTACCTATTTTAACCAACAGTGGCTCATCCATCAGAAGACCAGTTACAGTTTTCCTCTAGTATTCACTACAGTCATCAAGAGGTTCAAAGAGTGAACAAGTGTTAGAGTTAGTTAAACTAGTAGTTAAATTAGGGTTTTGACCTAATTTTGCAAAAACATTAATTTTATCTATTTTTAGTAAAACAGATCCAATTTTCCAGGATCTGAGTATTTTTGTAAAGGCTATAAAGCCTAAGACTTATGTTATAGAAAAGGTTTGAATTCAAGGACCTATAGACCATTACTATATTAAGATTCTCATATTGCTCATGACCTAATATAAGCTATTTTGCTATCATATGTTCAGCTTCCATTTCTTGTCTGTTCTGTGCTTATGCTTGAATGTGTTGTTCAGGTTTATTCATGTTATTTGATGCCTGATAACTATCATCCTATCTACATATTGACGATTTGAATTATAAGTACTTTCCTTGTTATGATTAGCCATTTATATATATCTGTTTTATGTATGAATCTGCCAGCATGATAAGTTCTTCATCTCTACACCATATTATCAAACCTATGAATAGTTGTAGTTAGAAGCGTTATCCTTGATTGAGTTTCATGCATGTCTTGAGAATGTGAGGTCCGGTAGGTCACCTGACTTGATCCAATTAGAAAAACCATAAAAAAAAAACATTTAAGTTTCCAAGTATCCTCGAGTTGCAACCTAGAGGAGTTTCCTGGAGTGATAACAAATTGGCATCATTGCTGGGGAGAGGAGACTGAAGCTCAGCTTCCCTGGGAGACGACATAGATCCTGCTTTGATGATAAACAAAGTTTGGACACTATTCTGGTTGTAATCATCTATCTGGAGACTCCATTGAAATAAGGTGGCTTCAAGAAGACCAAGTACCAAAGAAAACCCTCAAGGGCCACTAGCAACACCTGTTTTAGATCCAGAAGAGGTTCTAAGAAGAGCTAGGGCTTCACTAAGATAGACCTCTAGAGCTACAAGGGGAGCTACATTAGGTATTTCTAGAGGGTTGAGGAATATTCAAGCAATGTTGCTTGTGAAAATCTCATCCTTGGAGACTCCATGAAAAACGAATTCAGTGGTAACTCCACAATATTAAGATGTCAAAAGCATTTGCTACTCTTTTGGCTCGGAGGTTTGCACCTCTTGACTTGTCTTCTATTTCTGGTTTCCCACATCCAATACCTGATATGTCCGAATGGGGAGATTTTTTACCTGTCTTCAAGGAGGAGAAAGAAGAAAATCCCACAGAACACCTCCTCAAGTTTCACAAATGCATGGATATATTAGATCAGCAGCATGAAGATGTTCATGTATTCATTATATGGTGATGCACGTCAGTGGTATTTTTCTTTACCTCCTTCCAACATTTCATCATTGAAAGATTTTCATCAAGCATTCACTGAGCACTGTAAAAGGTACTATTCAGATGAGTTTGCATTTGATAATTGTTGTGAAGAATATAAGTTGCATTCTCAGGATGAAAAGGTAAATAGGGATTAATATCTCCCTCAAGAGCTACCTCATCTCTCTTATGATATTCACGATGAGGTACTTTCCCATAAACATAAAGTAGAAATGAATTATAAAGGAGTTGAAGGATTTCCTACCATCATTAGATAGGATTGTGGTGAATCTCAGGAATTGATTTCTTTAACTGCACATGGAAATGATCAGCTTTCTACTGGTCAAATGATCATTGAAATCGGTCAAGCTAGTTCGCAGTTTCTAGATTTGCAAATAAAGGGAAGCTATAGTAACCATGAGGAACCCGATTTTCAGGGACTGTCTAATATCCAGCTAGAACATCAAGAATATCTTCCTTCTTCTTATGAATATGTTGCTTCAAATTATGACAAGGAACCAAGTAATATTTTTCCAGTTCTGTTTCAAAGTTTGGTTGCTGATACTCCTATATTCGACCAATGCAATGATGAGGAATAAGATGTTAGAATTTGTGAAGACTCATTGTTTACTCAAATTTCATCTAGTTCTTATTTTCAGCAGATAGATTATAAACAATGTGTGCATGCTGTGATAGATGCTTGTTACGAATTTGCTACTCAAAAGTCCAATAAAGATCTTTTTAGTTTTGGTATATCCTGCAAAGATATTATTGTGGAAGAGGAAATTGTTAGCTATGATAAGCCAGCCTATTATCATGATGAATTCAGATTACATGAAGGGGAGCAGAAAGATTTAGTTCAGTTGTTGATCTTGCATTTTTATCAGATAAAGGTTGAGCAGTCCACATTCAACATTGATATCAGTGAAGGAAAAGATCAGAAGCATAAAAAGGTATTTCCTATTGTCTTTTATGACCCTTTTGTTGACTATCTGGACTTATGAGCAGCATAGATATCAAAATATTTTTGTTATATGATAGCCGGTTCTGTCACCCTTTGAAACTACATTGCTGCATGCTATGGTTTCATTTATTTTTTGGGTCAAGATCAAGGATAAGTTCAGTAGATCGGTTTCTGACATGGATTCATTGGAAGCATGATGTCACGTGATAAGAACCCTCTACTGATTAGAATTAGGAGTAGGAAGAGATAGGAAAATAGGCTCTTCATATGAGCAGCTAGGTCATTTTCAATTGTTTTCATGAATAAGAAAAGCGGGCTACAGGCAGGTTGCAGGGGATCAGTTATAAAAGACAAATGACTCCATGCCCAATGGAACACTAGAAGATGGCTTTAATTATTCTTTTTCAGGAAAGGAATTTTGGTTTGGGGTTCTTGGGACCTCACAGGGAGGTTCCCATCCCCGAGTAGGAGCCAGATGTTATCTCCCAAAATAACTTTATTTTCAATCTGTTCACTCATACAATTTATTTTTTGATAGGATGAAGATTTTAAGTCATATTATGAAAGACATTGGGGTGACTACCAAAGTTGGGATATCTGATGTTCTGTTATTTGATAAATCTTAAATTTTTAGCTTTTAGTGGCTTAGGCGAGATTTTCAAGAGCTCATTAGCCACTTAAAATCCTAGCTTTCGGCAGCTAACAGTTTAACGCAGGACCATGTTTATCCACAGAAAGGTCACTCATTATGTTATTGGTTAAAATTCTGGTAAAAGGACTTTCGATGGCTTAGGTGAGCTTTCCAACAGCTCATTAGCCACCGAAAATATTTGGTTTCGGCAGCTTAACGAGGGTTTTCCGGACGAAGCTAACAACCAAAAGAAAATGAGATACGTTGTCGAAGAAAGAACATTTCGGTGGCTTGGGCGAACATGTTGGCCGTTCATTAGCCACCGAAAAGCTTTGGTTTCGGCAGTTTAGAGAGTGTTTGCAGGAGGACATTAACCACCGAAAGAAAATGAGATATGTTTTTGGAAAGGGAAAATTTTGTTGGCTTGGGTGAACATAATACCAATTTTTCTGGGAACAAACACAACTATTCAGAACCCTAGTATTCCCCTGACAAACGTAAAATCGGATTGCTTTAAGGGTGCCAGCAGGCAAGAGCCTACTAACTTGCTATTTGAATTATCCTGCGTTTCATATTGTGAATATATAAAAACTTAAGATCCTTCCCTCCTCCATAGAAGATAAGATAATGTGTTAAGTGTTATGAGAAAAACGATGTACATGTTTGAAGAAGTTGTCTGCAATATTATTTTAGTTTTTACTAATTTGATTTTAATATATATGTTTGATTCGTTAAGAATTCAAACATATAACTATGCATTGATAAAATACTACTCTATTTCTGTTAAAAAAATAACCTTTTCCCAAAATATTCACTGTACTCGTATCCAAATCCAAATAGAGAGTCCAAGACTACACTGCACCTTTCTAAAAAGAAGCAATCCAGTGTGTCTTAACACCACGAAGATGGATAGTTATACGATATTTCATTAGCTAAATGCAAAGATAAGGTTGCTTTTCCATGTTGGCACATTCAACCGATTAAGAAACTCCAGGAATCGCAAGCATTTCAAATTTTGTATGTTTTTTCCTTTTATTTTTTGCCATATTCTTGTTGCAGAGCGACATCTGGTTAAGCTGCCAATACCCCGTGAACAGAGATTACGGTTACTTTGAAATAAATGGGCTCCCAATAATAGATTTCCCAATAATAGTTAAAATTATTCGGCGGGCCTGGACCTGATAAAAGAGGCCAGGCACTGTCTATACAGGACATGACGAAAGCGAATACAATTTCAAAGACACATCTACGTGGACCTAGTCTACTTCCCTCAACAAACCCTAGAATATATATTCTTTAACTGCATCACTCGGTACTTATTTCAATTCGTCAGGATAAAAGGAAATGTAGAGAGCAACAATTCTATGATCCATGGAGCTGCAAGGAGCTTTAAATATTCTAAATGAAATTATTATCTGTAGGGTTAAGAAATGGCGCATTCCGTGGTAGGGAAAATGTGGGATTGTGGTTTAATGATTTCATGTTTACAGGGATTCAGAGCTTCGCTAAGCTTTAGTTATGCTAGCCCGCTAAAGACTGTATTTCTTATACCAAGGAAGCAATGGCTGCGCTTTGTTGTGTATTGATATTAAGCCTAGTTTAATCTTTAAGCCGACATTGTGCGAGCTTCAAATATATATTTATTATGAGCCGACATTGTGGGAGCTTTAAATATATATTTATCATGAGCCGACATTGTGCCATGTGTCACTTCCACGTTGAGCACAGAATTACACTTCTACCTCATACCGGGCTGTAGAATGCGCCTCTCGGTGCAACCAAGATACCAAAGTGGGAAGTTCTAGTTTTTCTTATGAGCCGACATTGTGGGAGCTTTAAATATATATTTATCATGAGCCGACATTGTGCCATGTGTCACTTCCACGTTGAGCACAGAATTACACTTCTACCTCATACCGGGCTGTAGAATGCGCCTCTCGGTGCAACCAAGATACCAAAGTGGGAAGTTCTAGTTTTTCTTTTAAATTTCCATAGCTAGTTTATTTACCGGTTTTATTTTTTTCTATTTGGTTTCTCCGATCAGTTCAAGCCGGAGTCCTTGTTGCCGGTCAGCTGGGATGGTCACCGATACTACGAATGTCCCATCAGTCTTGAAGACAGGCCTTGTTTTTTCTCCAGCATCTGACACGTTGCATGTACATGTCTCTTTATGATCTAGACAAAGGGGTGATGTCGCTAGAGCAGATAGCCCTTGTAACAAATTAGCAAATGTCGTTTTGTCCTGCGAAAAAGAGGCTGAGATAGTTAGGTTTTCCCGACAGCTTAGATACGAAAAAGATGCATAAGGGTAAGTTGTTGTGCGTTCTTAGAAGGGATGTAACTGTTGATTTGGTTTCATCCCTCACCTTACACCCACTGGTGGAAAAATGGAGTTTGTGAAGATCTCCATGATTGAGCTATTGGAATGAATGCATGAATAGTGAAAACCTTTCATTCAAAACATTTCCATGGTATTAGCATTGGTTAATGGGTGGTTTGTTTTCCATTTCCTATCTGAAGACGATAGGTTGGAAATAGAGGAGCGTTTCTGGGTGTATGGTAAAGGGTCTCTCATTCTGTCCTGGTGGAATGTGGATTTTGACCCATAGACTACTAAACTCTCAAAGAGACATTTGTGGGTGGTTTTACCTGGCTTCCCTTTATTTCGCTGAAGTATAAAGGGTTTCCAAGTGGTGGTGAATTCTATAGGTAAATTTATCCAAATTGAAGATTGTCATCTAATGGGTTCTGATAGAAAAGCACCTTAGGTCCTCATGGAAATGGATGTGGAGAATGGGCTACTAGAGGAACTGAAAGTTGTGTTGGAACGGGGTACCTTTGTGCAAAAACTGGATTACTTGTAGGTACCATTTTGATGCCATCGTTGTCATGGTAGGGGGCATTCAAAATATTTTTTCTCTTCTCGTCGACAGAAAGAGCCCGTTGTCCTGAAACTTAGCGATTCTGAACCAGAGCTGGCTGATGTTCTCAACTTCCCCTTTTCATTAGATCACTCGTCAGGTGCTTCTTTTGTTGGTAAGTTTGCTAACATTGTTCCTATCCTCTTGAAGTTCTTTTCCATTGATGAGCTTTTAGATTTTCTTTTGGTAGAGGGTAATTATGGTTTGGCTGAGGAAAAGGTGTGTTCTTCGAGTTAGGTGGATGATCCTTCTAAAGTCTTGGTTGAGGAGGATATCGATCATGAGGAAGGAGACACTTATGTTTTAGATGTCCCTCTGTCTATTAGAATTTTTCCCCCTCTGGAGGGCCCTATCTTCAACAATTCATATTTTCCCCCTTTTTCTAGGGTTTCAACTCACCTTCCTCTAATTCATATTTCTTCCTCTCATGTGGAGGACCATTCTTCTCCTCACTGACCAGTTAGGAACTAATACGGGGATCTTTCCGTTGAAAACCTTCTCAACTATTTCTGAGGGTGCGGATATGATTTTTATAGCCTCCATTCGAAGACCTAATGTTTCTGTCTGTAAACCTAAGAAACAGGGAAAAGATAAAACCAAAGAAGTTTCGTGAGTTAAGATGAGGGTTCGGTTCTTTTGTGCCAAAACCCTAGGATATCATCACTATTCGATATAGGTCTCCCTAGGGAGTTGGATTCTTCACTAGATGTTTATGACCAGGCTCTTAGAGGTTCAACAACCCTTACTATTGTTCATAAATGATCATTCTCTCTTTAAATGTTAGAGAGCTAGGCAACAAACCCAAAAGAGTTTCCTTGAAGTTATTTTTAGACAATATGAAACTCTATGGTTTACTTTTTACAAGAGACTATGACAAATGTGGGGTCTGCTTGTGATTATTTTTTGAAATTAAGACTGTCTTGGTGTGCTTAAGCCTTGGACTCTAATGGTTTGTCAGGTGGGACGCAAATGGCTTGGAACCCCCAAATGGTGGACCTTAAGGCCTTTATTACAACTAGTGGTATTATGGTAGAAGGACACATTTTAGGTTAGTCGAAGGTGCTCATGATTCTCGACATCTATGCTCCATATAGTAAAAGACATGAGTTTTGGGAAAATATTTTTCAGTATGGTTTATTGGATGATAGATCCGTCATCGTTGTGTTAGGGTTAACCTTGACTTGAGATAGATTCAAAGGTGGTTAGGTCTAGCACATGGTTCGGGCACATGGTGTGTTGTAGCCCATGGTATTGCATGTGACTGTTAGGGTTAACCTTGACTTGAGATCGAGTCAAAGGTGGTTAGGTCTAGCACATGGTTTGGGCACATGGTTTGTTGTAGCCCATGGTATTGTCCCATGGTATTGCATGTGATTAAGCCTTTATAAGGCTTGAGGAGGCTCCATTTTAAATCGACTGGACTGGATATGGGTATTGTATTATACTTGAAGAGAGACTGTGAGAGCGTGAAGAAGAAGTGCAGCGGTTTTGCTGTAGGGTGTATCCCTTCATCTTTCTGGACTGTAATAAGAGAAATGGCAAATTTTTTTGTGGACGTAGCCCATCGTTTAGGTGAACCAAGTTATATCTGTGTCTCTCTGTAATGTTTCAATGTGTTTTGCATCTTGTTTATTGATTTAACTGTATATCTGTTATTGCTCTGCGGTGTTGTTTTCTAACAATTGGTATCAGAGCCAAAAGGTCTATTTGGTTGGTAAACTTGCAAGAAAGAAGGGTTCCTGGTTCGAGAGGGAGCAATGGCAGAAGAAGGAAAGTTTAGGGTAGATAAATTTAACAGCCAAAACTATCAATTATGGAAGATGCAAATGGAGGACTATCTGTACCAGAAAGATCTGTACCTACCGTTGGGCGGAAAAGCAAAACAGCCAGTGGCTATGAAGGATGAAGAATGGGAGGTTCTTGGAAGAAAGGCACTAGGAACAATACAGCTATTCCTGGCTTCGTTAGTGGCCTTCAATATTTTGAAAGAAAAAACAACAGAGGGTATGATGAGCGCATTGAGTAAGCTCTACGAAAAACCCTCGGCTTCTAACAAGGCATTTTTAATGAAGCGTTTATTTAATATGAATATGTGAGAAGGTGGATTTGTTGCTGACCATTTAAATGAGTTTAATACACTTACCAGTCAGTTAAGTTCTGTAAAAGTGAAATTTGATGATGAGGTTAGGGCTCTTCTAATCTTGTGCTCATTGCCAGAAAGCTGGAATAGCTTGGTCATGGCTGTAAGTAACTCTGTCCCTAGTTCAAGCACTCTTAAGTTTGATGATGTTGTTAGTGTTATTCTTAGCGAGGAAATGCGAAGGAAAAGCACAGGTGAGACATTAGGTAATGCGTTGACCATGGAGAGCAGAGGGAGACAAAAAGAGAGAGGAAGGAGCCCAGGAAATCATGGCAAGTCTAAAAAAGGAAGATCCAAGTCCAGATTTGGAAAAATAGAATGTTGGAACTATGGTAAGAAAGGACATCTAAAGAAAGACTGCAGAGCACCAAAGAAGAAAGGTGAGAGGCAGCAAGAGACTACCCAGGAAGCTAATGTAGAAGGTGATGTGTTACAAGATGCTCTGATTCTTGCATTAGATAATACTAGTGATTATTGGGTAGTAGATTCAGGGACTTCATGTCATGCTACACCCCATAGGAAATTCTTTTATGATTATGTTCAAGGTGATTTTGGGCATGTGTTATTGGAGGATGATGAACCATGTAAAATTGTTGGAAAGGGTAAGGTACAGATTAAACTAAATAATGGAAATGACTGGTTGCTAAAGGATGTAAGGCACATTCCTACTATGAAAAGAAATCTGATCTCAACAGGGAAGTTGGGAGATGGCGACTGTTTGTCTACGTTTGGAAAAATGTGGTGGAATGTTACTAAAGGATCAATGGTAATTGCAAAAGGAGATAGGATAGGTACATTATATTTATGTCCTCATAACACTGATTATTCTATTTCTATAGCTTCCACAGAAATAGGTGCAGCATCGTGGCATCATAGGCTTGGCCACATGAGTGAGAAGGGGATGCAGATTCTACACTCAAGGAAAATACTTCCAGATCTGAACCAGGTAAGTTTGGAATTTTGTGAGAACTGTGTTTATGGAAAACAGAAGAGAGTTAGATTTCTTAGGGTTGGGAAACAAAAGAAGAGTGAAAAGTTAGAGCTTGTCCACACAAATGTATGGGGACCAGCTCAAGTACAATCTCTTGGTGGCTCTTGTTATTATGTTACTTTTATTGATGATGCAACTAGAGAAACTTGGGTTTATTGCATTAGACAGAAATCTGATGTGTTTGATACTTTTAAGAAGTGGAAAGCTCTGGCTGAGAATGAGACAGGAGAAAGGTTGAAATGTCTCAGATCTGATAATGGAGGCAAGAACTACAACAAGGAGTTTGACAGTTACTGTTCACACAATGGGATTCGCAGAGAGAAGACAGACCCTGGAACACCCCAAGAAAATGGTGTGTCAGAAAGGATGAACAGAACAATCATGGAGCGTGCAAGGTGTATGAGATTGCATGCAGGGTTGCCCTTACAGTTTTGGGATGATGCTGTAAAAACTGTTGTTTATTTAATAAACAGAGGGCCTTCAAGCACTTTGGATGGTGGAATTCCAGAGGAGGCATGGATAGGTAAACGGGTAAAATACTCATTTCTGAGAACTTTTGGTTGTGAAGCATTTGTCCATATTGATAAAGATGATAGAACAAAGCTTGAGGCTAAATCCAAGAAATGTACCTTTCTTGGATACGGGGTTGATGATTTTGGTTATCACTTATGGTATCTTAAAAATTGCAAAATCATTAGGAGTAGAGATGTAGTATTTAATGAAAAGGTCATGTACAAAGATCAATTGCAAGGAAAGAAAGAAGAAAAGGAAAACACAGAGTACACAGTGCTTGATGAAATCAAAGAAAATGAAGTTCCAAAAGCACTAGAAAATCAAGAGCAGTAGCAGGAAACTCCTGCAACTGTAAGAAGGTCTACCAGGTTAACTAGACCCCCTAAATGATTCTCTCCTTCAATGTATTATTTATTGATGACTGATTCTAGTGAGATAGAATGTTTTGAAAAAGAAATGCAGGTAGAAACTAAAAAGAAGTGGGAGCAAGGCATGGATGAGGAGATGGACTCATTGGTAAGAAACCAGACTTGGGATCTGGTTAAGCTGCCTGCAGAAAAAAGGGTATTGCAGAATAAATGGGTTTACAGGTTGAAGGAAGAAGATGGAGGAAAGAAGCGGTACAAGGCTAGACTTGTTGTAAAGGGGTTTGCACAAAATAAAGGTATAGACTTTGATGAAATATTTTCTCCTATTGTTAAAATGAATTCAATTAGAACTATTTTAAGTCTAGTGGTGGTAGAAGATTTGCATCTTGAACAATTAGATGTAAAAACGACCTTTCTCCATGGGGATTTGGAGGAAGATATTTATATGTAGCAGCCACAAGGGTATGAGGTCAAAGGGAAGGATAATTTGGTTTATAGGTTGAAGAAGAGCTTGTATGGCATGAAGCAAACTCCAAGGTAGTGGTATTTAAAATTTGATAAATTTACGACAGAACAAGGTTATGATAGATGCCATTATGACCACTGTGTTTATTTCAAGAGGCTAGAAAACGAAAGATATATTATCTTGTTATTGTATGTGGATGACATACTTGTTGCAAGGTCTAACATGCAGGATATAAATGTGCTCAAAAGAAAACTAGCTAAATCATTTGCGATGAAGGATTTGGGTGCTGCAAAGCAAATCCTTGGTATGAGAATAACAAGAGACAGGAAAAATCGTAAATTGACATTGTCTCAAGGTGAGTACATAGAAAAGGTGTTGCAGAGGTTTAGAATGCAGAATGAAAAACCAGTCAACACACCTTTGGCAAGCCATTTCAAACTAAGCAAGCATATGTGTCCAGAGACACAGGAAGAGATAGATTACATGTCCAAGATTCCCTATTGATCAGCAGTTGGGAGCTTGATGTATGCCATGGTGTGCACAAGACCAGATATTGCACATGTAGTGGGAGTCATGAGTAGGTATATGAGTAATCTAGGTAAAGAACATTGGAAAGCAGTACACTAGATTCTCAGGTATTTGAGAGGTACCACTTCTCATGCATTATGTTTTGGAGGTTTAGACACTGTTCTACAGGGATATGTTGATGCAGATATGGCTGGTGATAAAGACAGCAGGAGAAGCACCACAGGGTATGTGTTCACTGTAGGTGGAACAACAGTAAGTTGGATTTCAAAACTGCAACAGGTTGTTGCACTTTCAACAACAGAAGAAGAGTATGTTGCTGCTACAGAGGCTAGTAAGGAGATGATTTGGTTGCAGAGGTTCATGGAAGAATTGGGTAAGAAATAGGAGAATAGTAGGCTGTACAGTGACAGCCAGAGTGCCATTCATCTTGCAAAGAACTTAGTTTTTCATTCAAGGACTAAACATATAGAACTCAAGTACCACTTCATAATATCTATTCTAGATGAAGAACTGTTAAAACTGGAAAAGATTCACACTAGCTAGAATCCTGCAGACATGTTGACAAAGGGAGTAACTAGAGAAAAAATGAGTTCCTGCTCGGTTTCTATTGGCCTTAAAGCATGAAGGTGAAAAGAAGAAATTTTCCAAGTCCAAGGTCCAGCAAGTGCAACATCGGTAGAGTTGCTGTGATTAGTCACCATGAAGGCACATGAAAAAAATGTAATGGAGCAGTTTGCATGTAAATGGGCATCTGGCTATAAGACCTGGTAAGGCATGCTGACCCCTGGTAACTCACTGGTAAATTCGAGAGATAGACCTAGGTCATAGGGGGGTGTATGTAATATTCCTCGGTAAATATTTGAGGGGATTTGGTGATTACTCCAAGTCAAGTTTAAAGGGGGGATTGTTAGGGTTAACCTTGACTTGAGATCAAGTCAAAGGTGGTTAGGTCTAGCACATGGTTTGGGCACATGGTGTGTTGTAGCCCATGGTATTGCACGTGACTGTTAGGGTTAACCTTGACTTGAGATCGAGTCAAAGGTGGTTAGGTCTAGCACATGGTTTGGACATATGGTTTGTTGTAGCCCATGGTATTGTCCCATGATATTGCATGTGATTAAGCCTTTATAAGGCTTGAGGACGCTCCATTGTAAATCAACTGGACTGGATATGGGTATTGTATTGTACTGGAAGAGAGGCTGTGGGAGCGTGAAGAGGAAGTGTAGCGGTTTTGCTGCAGGGTGTATCCCTTCATGTTTCTGTACTGTAATAAGAGGACTGGAAAATTTCTTTGTGGATGTAGCCCATCGTTTGGGTAAACCACGTTATATCTGTGTCTCTCTGTAATGTTTCGATGTGTTTTGCATCTTGTTTATTGATTTAACTGTATATATGTTATTGCTCCGCGGTCTTATTTTCTAACACGTTGCTGGAGACTTAAATCTCACGTTATCCATGGATGAAGTATGGAGTACTAGTAAAATTGAAAACCCTATATCTGAGTATTTTATGACTAAAATTGAAGAGATGAAGTTGGTGGACATTGTTCCTAATGTTTTGTGTCCTACCTAGTCAAACAAAAGATGTGGGGCTGCAGTTATAGCTAAAAGACTGGATAGATTTATCCTAGGTGAGGATCTCTGCGACGATTTTGGAAAGTATAGATCTTGGTCACACTCTTTAGGGATGTCTAATCATAAGGATGTTTTACTACAAGTTGATTTTGATAAAATTTTGGTTAAATATCCTTTCAAGTTTAACCCAATATGGCTCAACGATCAACAATTCTACAATTTTGTTAGAGAGCATTGGCAAACTTTCTCACAAGTCCACTATTCTTCAGTGATGTATGGTTTGATTGACAAGTTGTATAAATTGAAATACAAAGTTCAAGTATGGGAGAGGATAAAAAACGCTGAAACGATTAAGGAGCTGGAGGAGAATGGTTCTTAAATACATTCCCTTACAAATTGTGGTTGATCTCTTCTTCTCTTTTGATAGGAAAGATAGACTTCGAGACCTAGAAACAAAATGAAGTATTCTTCTTAGGAAAAAAGAAGAGACTTTACGCCATAAAAGTAGAGAAATTTAGCTCAAGTCAGGTGACAATAATCCAATTTTTTTTTCACAATTTTGCTAATCAAAGAAGATTGACAAACACAGTGTGGTAAATATGTTCTGATAAGGATATCTCATGATAAAAATATATCAGAAGCACTGATGTTGATCATTTTAAATCTTTGTTCTCTCAACCCCAAGGGCTCAATCTAGTGGACCAGATCAAAACAATCTGAAATTTTCCTCGTTATTTTGAAGAGGATGATTGTCTTACTATTGGTAGGTCAGTGACCATATCATAGGTTAACAAAACTTTGAAGTTGTTTGTGAAGGACAAGAGTCTAGGCCCTGATGGATGGAAGGTGGATTTCTATAGTCATTTTTTTTATCTATTTGGGCAAGAAATTACAAAGGTGGTTCAAGAATCCTGGTCTCAAAGGAAAATCAGTGAGATTTTTAATTCAACTTATCTTACTCTCATACCCAAGAAGGACCATCCAGATTCCTTTGATGATTTCTGTCCTATATCTCTCTATAGCTTACCTTACAAACTAATATCCAAGATTATTGTAGAAATATTGAAGTCGTTTCTAGGAAAGTTTATCTCTAAAGAATAGTTTGCATTCTTGTCGGATAGACAAATCACTGATGTTCTTGGTGTAGTTCGAGAATGCTTACATTCAGTCAATGTTGAAAAAAATACTATATTTTTTTCTTAAATTGTATTTGATGAAGGCATATGACCGAGTGGATTGGTCTTACCTAAGATTAATTGTTATCCAAATCGGTTTATCTCTGGACATGGTGGAGTGGATTATGAGTTGTGTTTATTCAACTAGATTTGTTGTGCTTATCAATGGTGTACCCTCATCAAATTTCAAAGGTAATAGGGGTATTCAACAAGACTGTCTACTTTCTCCATATTTGTTTATATTAGCAATTGAAGGACACAACCTTCTCATTCGTCAGGCAAATACCCAAAAGAAATTTTTGGGTCTTAAGGTCTCTAGGGGGTTATCTATTACCCTCCTCTAAAGATTTGTAGCAAGTCTCGCAAGATTCTGAAGCATGCCCTTGCGGTTCCATGTGTTCCATCAATGGCGAACGTCAACATGAATAGATCATCATAGCCAGTAATAATAACCTACATGGAGTCTCCTAAGATCACCCACATTAAGGCCTAGCGACTCTAATCTCCATCTGCTCCTCGTTTTGCTTAACTGGCTTGAAGTACACAACATAGGATGAGGAACTTCGCTACAGACACAAAATCTTGACCAAAGTCTTTTGCTGCCGAGGGCGGACAGATAAACTGGATCTCTTTCGAAAATCCGCGAACGTGGTCACTGAAATAGAATATGGGTATCTCAGGTTTTCCAGTCTTCCTCTTGGTCGTATTAGTCCAATACTAGCGTTGGACAATGGAGGGATGCATAAACATAACCATCAGCATAGGCGTTTTCCATATCATGGGAGCCCCAAACTTGCCACGACTCCTGCCATTAATTGGATTCACTGCATTTTGAAGTACGAATCTCATGCTAATGGAGTAAAACATTTTTAATATGTACCTGTCCTTCCTTTTCTTTAGACATCTTTGTAGCGATGCTTTTCTTGGTAATATTAATACAATGTCATGATCAAAACTAAATTAAAGAAAAACATTTAACTCACTAATGATCTTAAGATTTGAATTCTCTTTACGCTTGATTGATGATCGCTTGATGATCATTTTAACGTTTCATTATCATTGTAATTTTAAGCTTGATGATCATTCTAGCATTTCATTATCATTGTATAAACTTTAATATAAAGACGTTTTATGATTTCGAAAGAATGGACAATGTGTATTTTCGGCTAACACCTATCTTTGGAGGAAAGGGTGACCTTCTTTTGTTCTGTTGGCATAATATGTACAATTTATGCCATAATCTGCATAATTTATGTTAGCATAATCTATATAATTTATGTTGGGTTCAAGGTATTTTTTAAGGATTCTAATATTATACTTAAGTATAGTATTCTATGCGATTGTTTTGGGTTGAGAAAACATGTTTATAGATAGGTAGGTGAATATTAAATATGAAACATAAAATTAACACTGAAATGTATAAATTTTAGCGAATATTATGATTAAGAAACATATTTTATGTAAATATAGGCGATATTAGACACCAAATAGCGAATTATTTTTTGAAAAAAACCAAAGAATTAGCCAATTGGCAAAATTTCACCACTAAAAATTACCTTGGTTGGGTTGTTTAAGTATAAACTAGCACGACTTTTTAATTAATTTATTTATACGATGATGTCGATAGATTCATTACCTTTCAATTTGAATTGCATTGATGTTTAGAATCTATAGAAGTAATATATATATAATGAAGAAACATATATATTTCTTCTTCATGGAAACGAGCCCCGACGTCAAGCCACTAACCAAATTTTACTACTTACACTTCGAAAACAACAATAGGAGGGAAAGCCACCATAGGCGTTTTGAACATGGACCACACATTAAATAGAACCAGTGAGAGTTGTCACCTGCATGTGTGTCTACGAGAAAAACACATGTAGAGATGAAAGCAAAGCGAAGTGAAGCAAAAAGCTATGTAGGTCAACATTATTTGATGAAATGAAAATATATAGTACTAGCATACCCCCATTCCCCGAAAGCAGGGGAAATGAAAGACGAAAAAAAACTTCGGTATGTCTAAAATGAATAAAAGGTATGTTTCATTTCCTTGCTTTGGGGGTGTTTCATAAATATGATTCTAATTTTTTCTATAATTAAAAGTTGTGTTAATAAATATTATATAAGTCATCCTAAGAGGTGGAAAGTGTAGGGTTTTTTTGGATCTTGATGTAAAGTAAGAAATGAAATTTTGATGCATATAGGTGTGGTGACAAGTAACTAGGCTAAAATGTACACCTTCCTTCTATGTACAAAGATTGTGAAGAGTCTACAACTACAACATATCATAATTTTTAGAAACTCATTTCTTGTCATAAAGCATATAAAGGGGAAAAAACTTAAGGAAGGGAATATACAATGTAGGAATTATGAGTGTATTACATGGAACCTTCAAAGCCTCGACAACGTGAAACTTATGCACCTCAGGCATCTCAACAATTTAGTTGCAGATCAACTTGTCAATGATGCAATCAAGTTACACAAGGGAATTTTAGTGTGAAATAGGGACCCCACAAAAAGAAGATGGTTTCCTTAGAAAGTTCAATTTGGTTAGGTTTGATCCCATTTAGATTAAAAATGTTTGAAGTTAAAATGTTGTTTGGTGATAAATTGGGAGTGTGCTCCATTTGGCATCTTCACCCACTCCAATGCACAACAAGTCTTGTCTCATTAATCCCAAGTGAGAGAGCCATTGCATTCACATCCTCTTCTCATTTCTTCCATCTGTGCTCACTTCAAACCTTATGGCCCTTGGTTTGGATTTGTGCAATGTTAGTGGGATATCTCTAAAACGAAAATGGTTTTTTGATTGAGGTTATGCTTTCCACAATGAAGGATTGTAGGGCGGCCACTTCCATCTTGAAACTGAAGATAGATACCGCATTTGCTTCTCTTTTTTGGCCTTTAAAAAATGTTGCACTTGCTCTAATTACCATAGAATTTATGTTAATTCAATAATTTCACATAATGTCATTCTCTTGAATTTCACAATGACGTTTCACAAAGGTCATATTAGTGTTTAATATGACAACGATATTTGTGTACAACTCTTGAAACTTAAAAAAAAAAACTTATTTTCTTAGTTGGTGAAAGCCAATTGTTCAATAAATAATAGTATAAGATCTATTCTTTCATTTCAAACAAAATATATATATATATA
>LPNX010377515.1:232115-255338 GCA_001517045.1 Pseudotsuga menziesii
CATATTCATCCTCATCCTCATCATTAACATCGCCATCATCCTCATCCTCATCCTCATCATCATCACCATCATCTTTTCCATCATCCTCATCCTCATCATCATCATTGACATCGCCATCATCCTCATCCTCATCCTCATCCTCATCATCATCATTTCCATCATCATCACCATCATCATTGCCATCATATTCCTCATCATCATCATTGACATCGCCATCATCCTCATCCTCATCCTCATCATCATCATCGTCATCATCCTCATCCTCATCATTGACATCGCCATCATCCTCATCCTCAACATCATCATTGACATCGCCACCATTCTCATCCTCATCCTCATCATGAATAGCGAGCCAACTGAAGAATTTAAATTTGGGGAACACTTCATTGTTTCATATGTCCTTCCATATGGATTCTCTTGGAAGGTTTCATCTCTCTTTTATTTGTAAACTCTAGACTTCTTTGACAATGTATTGAGTACATCCATTACCTCACCCCTTGAGTCAATGATGCATTTTTTAATGGGAGTATCACCAATAAGAAGTCTTTAAAACATTTCCAATTGTTACATAGGTGCACAAGGAGGTGAACCACCTTCCAGAATATCCAATTGTCTTTACCAAGATTCCAATTTGAAGTGTCTGATAGATAGAGGTATCCCCTCGCGGTCATCTATTCTTTCAGACCCTATAGCTTCGAGTGATGAGAGAGGAGAGGCTTGTCAAGAATGATATCATTGCATATATTAATTTTTTATCCATTTCCTAGAATCTGAATGAAGTGAGTTTTTATGATGAGGAAAACCAAATATAATTCTTAATTGGGGAGATATGCTTGACCACAATGGTCTAATTAAGACAATGAATCCTAGTTGGATGCAATTTTTTTTCTTCATCATCTTCCTTCCACTATGAGTTTTTTTTCCTGATATTAGTTTCTCAAGAATTATTTATCCTAAAGGATTATAATTAATATAAGATAATTTATTTTGAGACCTCATTTATCCAATAGGTATTTGATTTTGTTCCAATTAATCATATAATACTTTTTGGTTTTAGTTTTACCCCCTTTCTAGAGAATTTTTTGCAACATTTCACTAATTTGTTGCATGATTCCCAATGAAACTAGCATGGTTTAGCACTGGAAGATAGGGAAGATAAGGAAGGAGGAGAAAACTAACTTAATGAGAACCACTTTGATCACATACTTGACCTAGAGTGCTCCCCAGTTATGCATTTTATTTTATTTCCTCTTAAACTCCAATCCAATCAAAGACTTTAGAGTTATCTAAGAGAATATGTATGCTAACATAATTGAAAGAAATCCATGTTGACTCGTATGAAAATTTTGGAATACACATGTAAGAGAACACATATGCCTTATGGTTACATTTCATCCATACAAGAAACTTTTCCTCTTATTAATGATGCATTTGTGAAGGTATCCAAAATTGTTTACAAGTGAGCCACTATAATAGTAGAGGATCCTCCCAAAAGAACGATATCGTCAACAAATTTAGAATGGTTAACCTATTTGAAACCATGAACATTTAGTACTTCTTGAATATTTCCAACCTATATTTCATGTTATAACTTTTTTTATTAGAGAATCAACAATTAAAAATATGGTTTTATTATATATAATATGTTACTTTGTTTTTATTGTATATAAGATGTTTTTCATTTTTCGTTCCCTCCCGCACTCGCACAGTCTATTATTCAGTTTTCCTTCCCTCCCGCACCTGCATGAAGTTGGAGCAAGGGTTTGTCTGCAATTGTTGATCACCTGCACGGAGTTGGAGCAAGGGTTTGAAGCAGTTTGCAATTGTTGATCACCTGCACGCTCAATGCCCGAAGTTGGAGCAAGGGTTTGAAGCCCAGTTTGGAATTGATCAGCTGAGCAGCTACAGGTGGCGGAATCATTGGTGAAGGCAGAGGATTTGGGGTAAGTTCAATTCATAACCTATAAAATTTGGTCGGTAATGAGAAGCTCTTTCTTCTCAGTTTAGTTTTTAAACCCGCAAAAAAATATGAATACTTACAACCACCATGAGACTCGGCTCAACCCCAGAAGGTGGAAAATTCTCCATACTGATTAAATTACATTCAAAGCAATCAAATCAAACTAAAGCTCAATCCCTTGCTTGTTGGGTTCCAAACCTACCCTTTTCGTCCGGGAGGGAAGGAGAGCACTAAGCCACTGAAAAATAGGGCATATTCAGTGCCCAAAATCACTTCTACTTATTGATATCTAGCGAAGGGAAAGCACCAGCCCTTGGAAGACAGGGCACTACTTAATCTATGCCGCTTAGTGAATTGAAGAAAGTCACTCTCGTGGGGCGAATTCAATTCCTCACATAGAGGAAATGAAAAACTTAGCCCAGTCCTCTCCCAAAGGTCGAGATTTTTTAATCCTCAGTTTCAACTTTAAGAAGAAATGAAAGACTTCGGATCCACTCCCTGATCCAATACAGTTAACACCCTTTCATTCACTGCCTTGACAGCTCCTTGGAATTTCTCTGGCTTGAGAGAATTGAGCAATCTTCGTAAAATTTGTTCAAGTGCTGCCTTGCGGATGGTTTTCTCTGATACACCACTGCCAGATTGAGATATGGGCACCTTTCTTTCAGTTAATTCCTTTTTCACAAGATTTATATCACAACGATTCAATCTAGTTAGCCTCTGGAAGCTCCTGATTTCTAGAGCACAGGACAAGTACTGTCTAGGTGTGGTTTTTCCACTTGCTCTTCTAAACCTGCCTGGTTCAACAACCAATATTCCTTCTTCCAAGCTTGCACTACCAGTTCCCATCTGCACCTGAGCTTCAGAACCTCCTTGCTGATCTGCTCTTCTAATCATCGAACCAAGCCCTTTAGGCCTCTTCTGGAGATGCTTCAAATGGGTAATGGCATCATATAATTCCACCCTATTTGTCATCTTGAAAGCCTCCTTCAAAGCTTTCTTGTGCTTGTTTCCTCTGATTCAAAACAAAGTCTCAACAGAATAGTAAACCTATTATTTATGTTAGTGTAAAAACTACAGGAACAAAATGACAACAATGATGCCAAAAGTTTGTCTCTTCTACCCTCTCTGTTGAGGGATTTTTGTATACAATTGAGCAATTTTTCAGAGCAAGAGATGCATTAGGGGGAATTGAGGTTGATGCAGAAGTTTTCAATAGTTTGCTTGAGGTCATAACGACCATAAAGTTTGACATGCTATTTGAGGGTATACATGATAAATGTAGAATCCTATTCAATAATTTAATTCCCTCTATAGAAGAGAGATGTATGTATAGTGATATATTTTTGCTGAAGAACATGGAAAGCCTGGTAAAAGAAATGAACTCAAGCAAGGAGGTTAACTTATCTATTAAAGAGCATCTACTTACAAGTGCAACTGATATGGTGGAATGCCTGAGAACGGATCCTAGTAATGTCATTTTGCTTAGGTTTTATTTGGGGAACACTGAGGAATCCTCAGCCATATGGCTGAGGATTGGAGATATGGCTGAGGATTGCTACAAAAAATTTGCATGGACCTGAACACTTTTGGTGAGATGTCTAGTTTTATTTTTTGTTGACATTATTTTTTTTTTGGTGCAAAAGGAAAACCAATTCATAGATTTATTTGGCATCCATTAGCCAAATTCTTCAAGTTGTCTGAATCACCAGGAACAGGGCAATTTTGTGAATGATCCTGCTATGAATACCATCACACCAGGACTTTGGAGAATTCAGTTAAATGGAGCAACAAAGAAGAATCATGGTACTGCTGAGGTAGGTCATGATTTGTGTCATTCAATTGGTCTCGTTTCTAGCCTTCGTACTCCTTGGACAGGTGGCTCTTTGTGTCATTTAGTTTGTCTTTTTTTATTGTCATGCATGGGGGGGTTTAATTGCATTCCCCATAATGCAATATAATTTAGATCTTTGGCTAAGACCTCAGGTTGTAACATCTCTTTCCCAACAAAGGCTAATCCTTTCTATGAGAACACCTCTGGTACAAACTTGTAAAGTTATATCAAATAATGATTATGATTCTATACTACTGATGCATTGTATCTGCAAACAACTTTATCCATTGACATCAGGTAATAGCTGTTAATGTTATCAGCGAATGAATTAGTCATTGGGATTAAATAATTTCTTTAACTCTCAAATACTTAAGGAGTGGGTTATTCTTAAGGCATAGTGCATGGCTGTCTTTAATTTTATCATTGCATTCCAGCATTTCTCTTGTTTTGATTTCATGTCTGCACATGATTGGTCATTATACTAATTATGATGTGTCAATTATCTTTATTCACACTATGATGGGAATTTATCCATCATGATGGGCATTTATCCATCAAATCCCATCCAATTAATTTCTTGCTGTAGCAGTCAATCCAACATGTTATTTATGTTCCATCATGTGGGTGACTGTCACAGTTTACAAATTACAAGGCATGCCAGAATCAAATAATCTGATGGATAGTAAAAAAATAGGAGTATGCACCATCAGTTGTACTTGGATACTTTTGCTCACTTTATGCACAACTGCCAAATCAAGAAAAAGATAGCGAAGATGAGCATTAATAATGTAGGTCAGAAATTTTGATTCTCAGTAGCCAGTTGATTGCTGTATGTGCACATTCCACTGGTTGAAAGAAGTTGTTATAGGAAAATGTGTAAGGATTCCACAGGTTCCATGTCTAAACTGCTGAGAGAAGGCAGAAATCCCAAAAATAAAATCTTGTGAAACAGCTGGCAAGCAATAACTAGGTTTCTATTTCATCTAAATCCATACTCCCAAAGCTTCTATAAACTCCTTCAAAGAAAATGTTTAATAAACATGGTTGGTAAGCCATATACATTTCTTTAGAGACTGTTCAAAGATATCTTGGCGGAGGTGTTTAAAATGGTGCTGTATTATCCACTTTCTGAGACGAGAAATTAGTGTCCAATTGATGCTCCAGTGGGGCATATTTATTCCTAAACAATATTACAAAACCTGCCAGGTTTGAGTTAGGTTTATAATTCAAACCGGCCTCAGCACATACAACAGGTCAAGTTGACCCACTGACAACACAAGCTCACTGTCTGCAAGCATCAGAGGGAGACTTTGACCTACAAACTCAATGGGAGGTGTAACATACTGAAGAGACGAGTTTTGACAGCTTTGTTAATCTCCCACTCACTATTTGTATTGATAAGTATTACGTCAAAGCCATCCCATATGCATAAAGGCTGTAACTATATCAATAAGAACTAAATCCCTAAAATTTTATACAAATGCAAAATTTTTGGCACAATATTGTATATTGGAATTGCTATGCTTGAAGGAAGTTGTTATGGACAGGCTGAGAGATAACTTGAGCTCTGTAGATAGAAATCCCCACCTATGAAACAGAACTGGCAATGGAGGATCAGGTCTGTATTTCTTCTGAGGTCATTCTTCCAAAAGTATCTTTAATCTCCTCTCAATAAATTAGTTAAGAAATCAAGGTTGGTTGGCTGAGAACATTTTGTCTAGTTAAGAACTAGCTAGCAGAGATATTTCTACTGGCATTGAATGTTCTAGTTTTGAGAATGAGAAGTCAGTGTCTAACTGATGATCCCATTGGCCATAGTTGATTCTTCGAATGTTTACAAAACTCACCAGGTTTGTCTCAGACTCATGATTTAAAAATCCTTCACATAAAACAAGCCAAGATCACTCAGTGACAAGTCAAGCTCACTCCCCATAAATCTAGCTCATCAATTGCCAGCTCCACTTGCAAGTACTCATGGGTCAAACTGCTTTTTATGGGAGAAAACATGTATTGATGTCTACAGTGGCAGAACTCATACAGCCATGTTTACAAAAGCCCAAATTTACAATCAGAAACTCAGCAGAAATATATTCAATACTCTAAGAGCCTTCAATCCACAAAACATAGAAAACTAGCTAATACTAAGTTAATATAATCCTGATCCATACATAGCCCCAAAACTATAAACTAGACAAAACATCACACGATAATTTCGGAACAGAGATTGCCCAACAACTCCCATTTGACAATCAGATGAGAATATTGCTTAGTGAATCATTGGCAACCGAATAGGTCATCCACCAAGATCTCTACTTCAACGATAGTTGCATGCTGATAGCTGGGCAAATTGTCCATAATAAGTTCCAGATTGATAAGCACTTTCATTTTGAATTCTCTATCATTTTACCATGAACCAATGATGCTCTCAATTCCAATGTCAACCCCAATTGGTACAAGGCACTGCACATTTCCTACTTAAACCAGTTCTCAGCCTCATCTCTCTCTCCAATGTGGGTCCTAATTTGTTTAATGGTATCAGGTATACACTCATCTGACGATCTTTTATTAAAGCACCTAATCAAGGCCAGGGGTATCAATCTTTTCATTACAGTCAGCTAATCGGGGCAAGTCCCTAATGGAGCCTGAGAGGCCAACACCCGCCTACAGGCGACAGGTATATATACCACATTTTTACTTACCTGCTTCTTTAGAATTGAGTACATTTGTTTAATTATGATATCAACGTGGTCAATATTTAAATATGTTTTTAAATAATATTTTCCCAGTGTATTGGTTTAAGTTCGAATTTAATGTTTTTAATTACTTTGTTGCAGTCAGCTAATCGGGGCATGTCCCCAGTGGAGCCTGGGAGGCCGACACCCCCCTACAGGCAACAGGTATATATACCACATTTTTACTTACCTGCTTCTTTAGAAAGTACATTTGTTTAATTATGATATCAACGTAGTCAATATTTAAATATGTTTTTAAATAAGATTTTCCCCGTGTATTGGTTTAAGTTCGAAATTAATGTTTTTAATTACTTTGTTACAGTCAGCTGATCGGGGCAAGTCCCCAATGGAGCCTGGGAGGGCGACACCCCCCTACAGGCAACAGGTATATATACCACATTTTTACTTACCTGCTTCTTTAGAAAGTACATTTGTTTAATTATGATATCAACGTGGTCAATATTTTGTTTGTAGGTTGAGGTTCGAGGCAAGAGGTCCATGACAGGTGATATGTCGACAGATGTTGGCACGCCACACTCAACGGGTCATGACCAGGTATATAGCACGTTGTGAATTTCAGAAACTATATTTATACATATTTATGTTATCTAATTATATTAATGATTTCAAATTGATATTAATGTTTTGTATTTTTATGTCGGATGATACTTCTATAGACGGATCCGAACGATATGGATTTGGGGCACATTTCTGATGATGTTGACCTCAAAAATTCAAATAACATCCGAGATGCAGTTCAAAAAGCAAAAACAAAATTAAATCAGGAGGTCATCAATTTGCTTATATCGGATCTGCAAATGACGCAGGATGACACTCAAGCAAAGATAGATCGTGTGTTGCTTAAAGTAAAGCGCTTGGATGTAAGTTGGAAACTCTTTAATTATAAGTCTATTCCAAATGTAATTTTTTTTCCTATTCGTATACGAGTAACTAAATTATTACAGGCATATTTTTTCCCCGGTCAGAGGCATGCTGATACCATTGAGCATGACACCCCTGTCGCCATTGATCATGTATCGTTGCCGTCTGGCCAGCCAACAACACAAAATGAGACACCCCAGATGGAACATGAGAGTGATGGCGAGGATTAGGGGCCGGTACATGGAGAAGAGCATGACTTTGATGTTGCCGTCCCAACATTTCTTGGATCTTTCTATGTCACTAGCACGAGAACATTTGAGACTACTTTTTTGGTGGACGAAGAGCTCATTCCCTACAAGATGGAGAAGATTCCAGGTACTATTGAAAAAATATTTTAACTATATAATATAATTTTATTGGAATGTAATTATGCATCGTTCTTTTTACACTAATTAACACATACTCGTTTTTGTAGGAAATGATGTATTTTATAAACATCTTTATGATTGGTCTTTAGAGCTATTTGGGCCCACTATCCGCACATGGTGGAACCGGTAGAGTAAAGTTTTGAAAGATGAGCTTATTGCTCGCTTGGTTGGGTTGTTTGGTGTCGAAACCTTCAACCAAAAAAAGGTTCCCGAAAAAGCTAGCCAACATTTACATTATGTACGGGAGGGATATCGGAACAACTTAGCAATTAATCCAAAGTATGAGCGCCCTTCGATGATTCCAACAAGGGAGTGGAAAGGCTTGCTGGATGATGCAAAGGAGAAAGCTGTGAAAATAGCGGGCAAGCCAGTACCTGAGTCAGCTAGAAGGTATGCGATACTTTCAGCAATGCAATTATATGTTTATTACACTTTATTTTCTGTTTGTTTGCAATGTTTAACGTATTTAAAATTACTTTTATAGGCTACCAGATACGTCGAAGGCCACCCAAGCAAGAATAGATAAACATGGGCAACACAAGCTTGGCCCTGGTGGATATTCCAACCTGCAAGCATGAATCGTAAGTATGATCAATAATTATTTTATTGTATAGAAATTATAGATTGCGTTTAAAATTGTTTCATGATGATATAACAACAACAATGATGATCTAATTGAAAATTACAGGCTCAACGATTCCATGATTTGCCAACCGAGGAAGACATGAGGATCGGCTACCAACGCGGGTTTTTAGGTGTTGTTGAACATCAAAGAAGCAGCTATGGTAGCCAAGCAAAGTCTTCTAGTGATCCATCCTGCGAAGAGGTAACTACAATAAACAAATTCTATTTAAGATTGATTCATTGTGTTTTATATTCATTAATAAACTAGTACATAAAATATTGAGTCTCTTTGTGTTAAGCTGCACAACGAAAGTAGAGAAAATGTGGAGGATGGAGGAGAAAGAGATATTGGAGTTCATGTTGATCGAAATCCAGGTAATAAATATTCCTGTGTTAAAAAAAAACTAGTATGGATTAAAGTCTCAAATATTAAATTGCAAATGCTATATTGTTGTAAGTGTTGATGTTTTAATGCAGAGGGTCTTCATGTGCAACTTGAGGCAGCATCAGAAGATCAAACGCATGAAATTCATGTCACCCATGAGTTTCCAGGGACAAAGCACCGCTCTAATGTTTTTTTCTTAATGAAGGACTTGCAATTATAATAATAAAAACACGTCAAGTAATTAATATTTCTTCATTTTTCCAATACATCCTGGCACCTTACAGCAGCCACATACACGTGGTGAGCACATGACCCGTCGACAAACACGATCACAGAAAGCTACAGAGGGCATAGGAAACAAAACAAAATTGGTAGAAGAGGATGTCACACTTAGAGAATATGTGCAGAGAAAAAAGCGCCAAAAAAAGTAGTGATTGTAACAAGTACACTATTACATTATTTTTTTATGCATTGTCCTTGGTTATTATTTTTGATATTATGGAGTAATGTATTCAACTATTTAATTTTTTCTATGTATGAATGAATGAATGAGTTAATTAATGAATGCTATAAACTAATTAATGATCGAATGCACGTAATTCCTTTAAGACAAGAAACTCACGATGTTCGCACAAAATATTATTTATTTCCAAGCACGTGCATTGGGTATGGGGAATTGAGAGTGATGTGAGGCGGGGGAGGGGCCATATGAGCTTCCACCTTCATGTGGTTGGCCCTGTTTAGTAGAGAATATTCAACTATTCTCGAAACAGAGAGGAGCTCAATAAGGTAAAATGCATGCATTATTACAATGTTTCTTTCTTATGACTAGATACGTTGTTTATTTCTTCCAGCTAACTATAGACATGCATTTTCTTTATACTGCAGAGTGAGAATCTTGATGGGCTGGAGATTTCTGGTTTGGAAGATCTTCAAAGTCTACATGTTGAGGCATCGACCAAGCTTTGCCAAGCTAAGGTATTTTTATCTAGTTAAGATTAAGATTAAGGTTAAGGTTAAGATTAAGATTATTTGTATCCAAATTGCAGTGTATGTGCACGTAATTAATGTTAGTTGTATAAATGCATTGATGTTTAAAATGTGTATTGTTCTTCACAAAACATAAAGGAATCTGTCTTCACATGAGGAGGTTCCACCTCGAATGCAGGTTTTGCATTTCATATGTTTAACAGAAGATTTCGGAAAGTGACTTCATAAGCATTGGTACCTTGTTGAAAAATAGGCTCCAACATGACAATACTGTCAAATATTCATGGGTGACAAAGTTTCTCAACCTAGTTGGAATGTATGAAAATAAAACTTCAAACTAAGAAGACAAGTTAACAACTTAACACACTCATATAGGCTACTTTGAACTCTCTTCAAAATATTCAAAGTGAAAAAACAAGGAAGACTGCATCAGCAACCTGCCAAGCTCCTTTGTCCTCCATGAGATCTTAATTGGTCAAAATCTTTTCACACCACATCATGAACTATTCAGAATTTCTTGCAACAATGAACTCACCTCTATACAGGGATAACAAAAGTATATCAAATCTATTAAATAACCATTGAAATCTGCACTAACTCAGAACAGCCCAACATGAGTACAATCTCATTGATACTGAAATCCAAAACCGGTGGTGCATGCATCAGCCCATCCAAGTCAACTCCCTCTTCCTAGTAGAATCCTCAGACAACTGGAGTAGGAATCTCAACAAGGTCAACTACCTCTTGCTGAGAGAATCTAATCACTCACTTCTCTCTATTGATGTGAATTAATAAAACCTATACCTTTTCCTTCTCCTTTATAGACTAAGTCAAACCCTAGTTAACTAGTGCACCTCCCTGAATGGATATAAGAGCCAATGAGGAATGTCGCCCAACAGGAGAATATGCTAGGAATGCAATCTTTAGAAGATGAACACAAAAATCTATGCCATTGATGCTACATGAAGGTCTAAAAATTTGCTGCAAGATGTGCAAAAAATGGGTAAGATTGGAGATTTCTTGGTTTACATAGGCATACGGGTGATTGGACCTGGTTACAACTTGTCATGTTTGCATAGATTGTCAAGTTTCACAAGTTTTGACTTAAGTCTGATGTAGCAAGCCAATGCTGCCTTGTTCAGGTTAGATTTGACCTAGTTTTGGATTGGGGTTGAGTTAAACGTTATCCATTGCACAGTCAAATTAGGGTTTGTCTTTTTTTACATTTGACCGTATTTTTAGATACCCATTATGGTGAGAAGCCTTGGTGTCAAATCATAAGTCATTCTGAGAAGTTTGGTTTTCAGGTCTTAGAGTTTCTGTTGCTTCTAGATGGAAGGCATATGGAATATTTTCTTAATAGGAAATAGATAACTAGGAGGAAACCGATAATATGATCTGTTCTATCATATCAAATGTCGGATATACTATAGGCTGTACCATAATGAACACCTTATTCATGTTTTCATTTCATCATTTTGAGCCATGAAGTCCCTTGTCTATCAGTTAATGGACCATAAAGTTTCCCATCACTTAGATAATACGATTTACAATAATTTCATCAAGGTTTGGGCTTGTTTTATTTAACTATTGGCTCTTAGGATAACCCAAGTGAACCCCACATGGAAGACTGGGCCGACTAATGGTAAAGGCTGACACAGCTAAGACGAATTCTAATACTAAGGATTTTCACCATTGATACTTTGCAATAGATCCATCTCTTGGACTTCTAGTTAAGTTTGACTCATTTATCAGTACCTGCTACCATTATTACCTGTGAGACTTACTACACATTCCCTAGGAATTTGTAGTATGGTGAATATCTAGTAAATAAAATCTGCTGATTATTGATGAAAAACTCCTACTGGAATAGTCTTATGATATAGGCTTATGGTATTCTTGGGATAGGCTCCATCCCAAGAAGTTCTGGAAAGTATTCATTGAAATTCAAGTGTCATTTTTTACATGAAGTTGTTCCAACTATTAGGGAAAAATTCAAGGTAAACTAGATTTGAACCTCTCCACCTAGGATAGTACTCAAAATGGAAAACAAAATCCTTTTTAAATCAGAAAGGAACCTAAAAAAGACACATAAATTATATAAAAATTCTATTACAATGGTTGCCATGCAATACTTGTGTTTGCAGTCCTCAACGTATCCTCAAATACCAACTAAGCAAAACTCAAAGTCAACAAAACACAACCCATAATAGGTAAACCTTGCCCTTAGTGGGAACTGTAGATGTTCACAGTTGACCAATCAATCAATACATGCTTAAACTATAGTTTAAACCACAAACTTATTCATATCAAGGATAGAAAAAAGCGCAGATCCATGGGAAGAAGGGTTAAACCTTAGTTGGGAAATATGTTCCACATCCTAGTTGGATAAGCAGATGGGTGTACCCTTTGCTTGCCAGTGCTGCTTTACACTGGATAGTGTCAACTGCCTTGACAAGGGTGTCAAAAGAAGTAGTACCAACTGTCACAAACACTGTTCCCTCTCTTTCTGTGTGTGCATCCATAAGTGCCCTCACTTCATCCAGGGAATAGTGCCAACCACAAATAGTATTCTGTGCTGACAATGATACATCCACTTAACATAAATCAAAAGTTTACATTAAGTCCTGTCACCTGTCATTCATTGATTGAAAGAGAAAATGTCAAGCGAGAAATAGCTTATAGATGATTTCTATGTCAAAGTTCATGCATTAATATTTCATACCACTATCAAAATTTGTTTATTTAAAAAGAATGAATTCAGGGGTCAGCAAACAGAGTCATTATAACTAAAAATTGTGAACTGAGAATAACAGCTTTTTTAATATTTTTAATTTCCTGAGGAATATATGAATTAAAGTCGTTCTTGCAATATCTAGAAACATTTGCTTAATCAAGTTATTATGTATTCGTTCTTTTAGAAAGGCAATCTAATTATTCATTTTCATTTTTAATTTGTGACATAGCTTTGCTTATTATTGTCAATGGCTTTCCTTCTTTAATTTTCTGTAAGCTGTTATGGCCTATAAAAAGCTATAAATGAGTTGAACATTGAAACTTGGAAAATTCAACATACTAATATAAACTTGGGTAATATTGGTGCAGGTCTTCTCTAGATGTATTTTCCAATTTTTTGGTGTATGTGGAGACCTGTACTCATCTTGTGTGCTATCAGTTGCATCTCTATGTTCTTGGCTGAAATATTCAGTCAATTTCGTGGAACTACCAAAATTCGAGGAGAATATTGGTTCAATGAAAGTTAAAGACAGTTGTCATTCTACTGAAGAAAAGAAAGGCAGAGAGGAGACATGCATAGTGTGTTTGGGGGTTTTGCAAATGTTATCTGTCAATCAGGTTCAAGAATTGACAACATCCAAGGGTACAATCAATAACATGTTTGAGGCTGCAGTTTCTATATTGGAGACACTTCAACGTGAAGGTCATGAATTCAATAGTTTTTGTCTTGAAGTTTCCATTCCACCAATGCTTCTTTTACGAGACCATGCTCTTTGGTAATCTTCTTGTCCATGCAATTTTATTTCAGTTTTGAATACCAATACTTGTGCTACAGGTTGACCATTTTCCTCAATCATTATTGATAGCATGTGACCTCTAGAAAAACATAGCATCTAATGACCTTATATAGACAGGGTATTCATAAGGATCTATCCACTGATGTGTTTGTTATTTCCCTGCTTAAGTTGTAGCTAATAGCAACTGCAAACATAAACCTTACATAGACATATATTGTGATTTTTTTGGGGTCATCAATGGCCTCTGCAAGCATAAATCTTGAATGGACAGATGTGTTTTATTCTAGATCATTGTATCTGCTATTTTTATTGATTCTGTTATTATTCCATCATTGAGGAAGTTTGAGACTGGATTTGAAAGAGGTGGGCAGACAAGAGAGCATGCTAATGCTATGCTGGCCAAAACATTAGGAATTAGTAAATTATTTGTTGTGGTTGATAAAATGGATGATCCTTTAGTTGAGTGGGCCAAGGACAGCTCGCCCCCCCCCCCCTTGTTTTGCAACACCAGGCCTCAAACAGACCCTTAATCTCCCTAGGAAAGGCCTTCTCTTATCTCAGTGAACCATTAAATGCATCTGGGAAGCCTTAAGAGTTGACTCCGAACCTGCTGCTCCCGTTTCAATATATCCATAGTATTTACAGACCTAAATTCACAGAGGATTCAAACATTTAACAAATCCATACTTTATAAGTTGCATGTATTGAGGTCTGACCTTACTGTTTTGGGAATTATTAGATTAGTTAAATATCAGGGATGGATAAGTTTGAATGCTGGTTCTATCATTTGTAATGAGGTGAATGGTGTACTGAATGTCATGCTGATATTAACCTGAGTACAAAATTGTGAGCATTGATCTACTTCCATATTTACTCTTGTCCAAAAACTACTAATGCTGATATAACGTAGAAATAGAGATATTGTTGAGTTACACTGATATCTTATTGCAGTGGTTTGAAGTAGACAATGTTTGCAAAACATTGACAACAATTTTCATATGTCACTGTATTGGTAAATGCAAATAACAGCACTGCGACAATTAATGTGAAATAAAATGTCTATGGCAAGATAACTACAAATTCTTGATATAAACATGTGCTTGTTGCTATTTCAGAGTAACTGGATAGATAGAGCTAACAGAGGGTTGATCTCTGATATAGGCTTGTTTCATAAAGCATTCTTGCCTACTTTAACTCCTTGTTTGAGGCACTGATCATTAATGTAATTGTGTAGAGATTGCCCTTGATTTTCAAGTTCGCAGGTAGTAGAGGGCTTTCCCCTTCAAGGTCAACACTCTCCTAATTATTTCTATTCTTTGGATATTATAGTTAAGGGCATTTTTGTGATGGCTCAGTTATTAAACAGTTTAGTTCATTAAAGTGGTATCAGAGTTAACTGTATCTGATTTGTTAATCTCTTCTTTAGTCCATGATCACTTTTAAATTAGTATTGGCTAATTCAGTAATTTGTTTCTTGTAATGCAGGCACATGCTTCAAGGTCCATGGAAAGAAGCTGGTGATCCAATAGTCATGTTACAAATTGATGATGAAAATGTTGACAGGGAGGCAGTGACTATAGCACTAGCTTACTTTTATGGACATCATCCAAAACTCAATGACAGCAATGCATTCCGCGTTCTTAATGAGCAAGGAGCTGGTAGGGTATAGTTACTTGAGTTGAAGGTTCATAGGTATTTTAAACATTTTCCTAGGAATAAAATTGAAGCATATGTTGTAGTCATCATGCAATGACTTTGTAGAATCCCTTGCAGAATGACATTTCTGGAACTAGTGCTGCATTGGAATTTTCCGTTCTCTCTCTCAAGGCAAGACTCTGTTCCTTAACAATGGACTTTTGAAGGATACTTCATTTCATTTGCTTCTCTGTTTTTCTTGATAATTTTTTTTATACATGGTCTCATAAATTGATGCTTCTCAATTGTTGATTTGGCAGGTTTACCAAATTGGTTTCTTACATTATGTAGAATGTTGCATGAACAGGTTGAGCATATATTAGTTATTGGTCACAGTACTATACTGATATGGATAATTTCAGAAAATAGGGTAAAAAATGTTGGTTAGCTTTTTACAAAATTGAATTGAAGAACCCTCTACATTTTTTTCACAAAAACAGATGGTGAAATACCTTGAAATTGACATCACAGAGAGGCAATTTGATGAGAATTGTGACTGAAAAGCATAACAGGTAAAATCCGTGCTAAGATGGGTAAATCAATCTTATCTAAATTCCGCAAATCCTAGCTAAGTGGGCCTACTGTAAAGTCCCTTTTGGGTTCCTCCTTTGCTCTTTTATTTTTGGGGATTGTTTGTCAAACTAGCTTTTAGATATATAATAGACATGATCATTAGTAAAACTTGGGTAGAATGGAATAGGACCCTAACAATACTCAAACCAAGGATACCTTCTATACAAATACCTTGGAACTCCTTTGGCATATGAACACCCTTTTGGGTTGTACAATCACCGATAACGCCAATGGTTAAATCAGAATGGAGGATAATGCCCCTATCCTTAGTGGATGGAACACTTGGAAAATTAGCTGCAAAGTATTCTTAAAGGACAAATGGAACATAATTCCAAGCTCAATGTGCTAGTCACAAAGCTAGGAAAAGTCTTCCAACGAAATGCAGCCCCAATAAACACATGACTCCTTTTCGAAACTGATCATGGGACAATCAAGCATTGCAATTGTTGATTCTCAGGCCATAGGTTCCAAGGTAACACCTCAAATCATCATTCTGGATGACCATTAGTCTTTTGCTGCCAGCATTTCCACAGCCGCAGACTCTGTTGTAGCTGCTGGGAGGACAATGGTGCCCAAAATTGTTACCAAAGTCATCGATTGGGGTGGGTCCCTTATTGTTGAATTTGGGGAATTTTACCCTTGTGAGCATTATTTTGATGCTAGAAGGAGTGTTGTGAATGGATTAAAGAGACCCATCTCAATAACATCACTCTCTTTTCGTATTATTGTGTAAAATCGCTTGCAAAATTCATATCCTTACCTAATGTGAAAAATGAGACCTAGAAGCAGTATTTGAAGATTTTTCTATGAATTTTGAAAATACTTTTCCCCTAAGGACACCATTTATATACTTTGTTCCTATTTAATAAATCAACTAGTATTTTCATTATACTTAGTCTTAAATAAATAATATTGGTGTGTTCCCACCCTCCTTTACTTACAAAAAGGAGAAGAGATACCAAGAATCTTATCCAAATGCATGGCTAATTTCTAGTAGACAATAGAGGATCTCATATATTTTATATTGAGTGATATTTTTTATCTTTTGAATGAAATTCATCAATCCCCTTAGGTTCTAGAGCTCCCTCACAACACTGAAGTTCCTATGATGAAGAATACACCACTGGAAATATTTATCAATCCTGTGATTTTACTGTATAATTATTGGAAAAACCATGAATAAAAATAGAATACCTATAGTATACCCAATATGATTTTAGGAGATAATAACTCAATCACATATATTAAAACCAAAAAAAAATAAAACTAGGTGCAAATTCTAGGATTTACAAACCAAAATCTACCTATTTCCAACTTGCTCCAAATGGCACCAAGCCTTCACTATTTTTATATATAACACAATGTATAGGTTTTCATAACCTAAAAGGACTTAGATAGGGTTGAACCACAAGGATTTAATTCATCAGTTTGCACATTTTAGAGTACATCACACCTGGGCAGACCATTTGGGTAGACCCCAAATGACCAAAGGCAATTTCCCTAGGAATTATGTGGAGAATCTTCTGCTTCTAGAGAAATAATGGAAGTAACTATATAGTAGCAAGGTTATACATATCATATATGAAGACACTTATTCAACTTATAGACTCATTAAAGGTAAAACTCAAGAGAGATACAAGACTAGGTGCTCAAACATACATAAATTGGAAACAAGACACTGCTTTTCCCAGGTTTTCCATACACAACCCAACCAACTTTAATTTCCTCTAGGACTTGGTATTTATACCCTATCACATCCTATATGTGCAGTATGAACCACTTAATGAATCCTGAATTTCTTACATAATATTAGTAATAGAGAAACTGGGATTATTTGCCATTATTTGCAGTTTCACATATGAGAGTAAAATATGAACAAGAAACTATGGGAAATAAACTAAGAATATATTATTAATAGTGGGACAATTTCATATTATTCATGGGTGTATTTATATGTTTACAATACCTAAGAATATGATACAATAGATAGATAAAGAAATCTAGAGATTTGTAGAGGGAAGATAGACAATTTTTGCTCTAAGAAGAATTTGTTTGCTTACAAAGTTTTTATTTTCTGGTGGAACTAAACCCAAATATTCATATCTGCTCCATAGGGTTAACTGTGAGTACTGTTGGCCTTTCTCGCCAAGAAGGTGGGGGCGTCATAGTCGCCAGCATTTCCACAGCCGCAGACTCTGTTGCAGCTGCTGGGAGGACAATGGTGCCCAAAACAGCACCCAAGCTTGTTACCAAAGTCATCCATGAGGTAATACTCCTACTTCTATTAATCCTTTGAAGTTCTTGTTAAGATTATTGATATTGAATACAAATATATTTGTTTGGAAAAATTGTGTAAATGCTTTAGTTGGTAACCAAGAAGGGTGAAAGAAGAGTAAGGAGCTCACATTGTATGCTTCTGTGCAACATTGACTGAAACAAACCCATGATTGTGTAACCTGCTTACATAGTTTAAACTTTACATAGAATAGCCACGGATAAAAAATAGCATTCCAATCTGTGAACCGGATGAGAAACAACTTCCATAACATAGCTGGCAGGGAGCTTGGAATTTCTGTATGTCTGCTCTAAGTGCTGCACACACAAATGTCAACTTAGCATTGCATGTACGTCCATATGCACCAACCTTGTGTCTCATAGTTGCAAAGAAGCTGCTTGATTTGATTTTCTTTAAGAATTATCTCCCGCCCCTCATATATTGCCCCTTATCTGTACCCAGCACTGAAGTAAAGTTTAAACAGTATGGCTAAGGTTCCAGGCAGAAGGTACTACCTTGAAGTGGAAGGGAGGGCTCTATTGACAATTCATAATAGACAAATTGCCTAGATTATGTTTCAATAAGATTTATCTGGTTGTCCTATTGCGCTTGCCTTTCACATTTTTCCATGGTAAAAGGGCATAAGTTACGTAGAGGAATCATTTTAGGCACAATCTTTTCTACTATTTAAGAAGAAAGGAAATTCTTGTGTATGACATAAAATTATAAAATTATATTCGAGTGTAACATGAATTATTTCATTGACATGTAACCAAGGTAATACTATAATGTTAGGCTAGGGGTTTGGTGGTTAAACCACCTTAACCATCTTAGAGGTGCAATATAATGATGTATTGAGGGATGATAACTTGAGAAAGTGGTACTTGTGTAATGTTGGATTGCTGGGTAGTCACCATGATCTGCCATGAAAAAACCTTTGGTTCATGGGCCGCAGAACCTATACATCTGGAAATAGGGCTTCCATTCCACCATGTCGATATTTAAAATATATATATTTTTTTTTAAATTCACGACTGTCGCTTAAGCGACAGCTCTATCTGTCGAATATGCGACGCTTATTCTTAATACATGTCACTTAAGCGACGGCTATGGCTGGAGGTGTTTAAAATGGTGTTGTATTATCCACTTTCTAAGACGAGAAGTTAGTGTCCAATTGATGCTCCAGTGGGACATATTTATTCCTAAACAGTATTACAAAACCTGCCAGGTTTGAGTTAGGTTCATAATTCAAACCGGCCTTAGCACATACAACAGGTCAAGTTGATCCACTGACAACACAAGCTCACTGTCTGCAAGCATAAGAGGGAGACTTTGACCCACAAACTCAATGGGAGGTGTAACATACTGAAGAGACAAGTTTTGATAGCTTTGTTAATCTCCCACTCACTATTTGTATTGATAAGTATTACGTCAAAGCCATCCCATATGCATAAAGGCTGTAACTATATCAATAAGAACTAAATCCCTAAAATTTTATACAAATGCAAAATTTTTGGCACAATATTGTATATTGGAATTGCTATGCTTGAAGGAAGTTGTTATGGACAGGCTGAGAGATAGCTTGAGCTCTGTAGATAGAAATCCCCACCTATGAAAAAGAACTGGCAATGGAGGATCAGGTCTGTATTTCTTCTGAGGTCATTCTTCCAAAAGTATCTTTAATCTCCTCTTAATAAATTAGTTAAGAAATCAAGGTTGGTTGGCTGAGAACATTTTGTCTAGTCAAGAACTGGCTAGCAGAGATATTTCTACTGGCATTGAGTGTTCCAGTTTTGAGAATGAGAAGTCAGTTTCTAACTGATGATCCCATTGGCCATAGTTGATTCTTCAAATGTTTACAAAACTCACCAGGTTTGTCTCAGACTCATGATTTAAAAATCCTTCACATAAAACAAGCCAAGATCACTTAGTGACAAGTCAAGCTCACTCCCCATAAATCTGGCTCATCAATTGCAAGCTCCACTCGCAAGTACTCATGGGTCAAACTGTTTTTTATGGGAGAAAACATGTATTGATGTCTACAGTGGCAGAACTCATATAGCCATGTTTACAAAATCCCAAATTTACAAGTAGAAACTCAGCAGAAATATATTCAATACTCTAAGAGCCTTCAATCCACAAAACATAGAAAACTAGCTAATACTAAGTTAATATAATCCTGATCCATACATAGCCTCAAAACTATAAACTAGACAAAACATCACAAGATAATTTCGGAACAAATATTTCCCAACAACTCTCATTTGACAGTCAGATGAGAATATTGCTTAGTGAATCATTGGCAACCGAATAGGTCATCCACCAAGAGCTCTACTTCAACGATAGTTGCATGATGACAGCTGGGCAAATTGTCCATAATAAGTTCCAGATTGATAATCACTTTCATTTTGAATTCTCTATCATTTTACCATGAACCAATGATGCTCTCAATTCCAATGTCAACCCCAATTGGTACAAGGCACTGCACATTTCCTACTTAAACCAGTTCTCATCCTCATCTCTCTCTCTAATGTGGGTCCTAATTTGTTTGATGGTATCAGGTATACACTCATCTGACGATCTTTTATTAAAGCACCTAATCAAGGCCAGGGGTATCAATCTTTTTGTTACAGTCAGCTGATCGAGGCAAGTCCCTAATGGAGCCTGAGAGGCCGACACCCCCCTACAAGTGACAGGTATATATACCACATTTTTACTTACCTGCTTCTTTAGAATTAAATACATTTGTTTAATTATGATATCAATGTGGTCAATATTTAAATATGTTTTTAAATAAGATTTTCCCTGTGTATTGGTTTAAGTTCAAATTTAATGTTTTTAATTACTTTGTTGCAGTCAGCTGATCAGGGCATGTCCCCAGTGGAGCCTGGGAGGCCGACACCCCCCTACAGGAAACAGGTATATATACCACATTTTTACTTACCTACTTCTTTAGAAAGTACATTTGTTTAATTATGATATCAACGTGGTCAATATTTAAATATGTTTTTAAATAAGATTTTCCCTGTGTATTGGTTTAAGTTCAAAATTAATGTTTTTAATTACTTTGTTGCAGTCAGCTGATCGGGGAAAGTCCCCAATGGAGCCTGGGAGGGCGACACCCCCCTACAGGCAACAGGTATATATACCACATTTTTACTTACCTGCTTCTTTAGAAAGTACATTTGTTTAATTATGATATCAACATGGTCAATATTTTGTTTGTAGGTTGAGGGTCGAGGAAAGAGGTCCATGATAGGTGATATGTCGACAGATGTTGGCACGCCACACTCATCGGGTCATGACCAGGTATATAGCACATTGTGAATTTCAGAAACTGTATTTATAGATATTTATGTTATCTAATTATATTAATGATTTCAAATTGATATTAATGTTTTCTATTTTTATGTCGGATGATACTTCTATAGAAGGATCCGAATGATATGGATTTGGGGCACATTCTTGATGATGTTGACCTCAACAATTCAAATAACATCCAAGATGCAGTTCAAAAAGCAAAAACAAAATTAAATCAGGAGGTCATCAATTTGCTTATATCGGATCCGCAAATGACGCAGGATGACACTCAAGCAAAGATAGATCGTGTGTTGCTTAAAGTAAAGCGCTTGGATGTAAGTTGCAAACTCTTTAATTATAAGTCTATTCCAAATGCAATTTTTTTTCCTATTCATATACGAGTAACTAAATTATTATTTGTTTCTACAGGCATATTTTTTCCCCGGTCAGAGGCATGCTGATACCATTGAGCATGACACCCCCGTCGCAATTGATCATGTATCGTTGCTGTCTGGCCAGCCGGCAACAAAAAATGAGACACCCCAGATGGAACATGAGAGTGCTGGCGAGGATCAGGGGCCAGTACATGGAGAAGAGCATGACTTTGATGTTGCCGTCCCAACATTTCCTTGATCTTTCTGTGTCACTAGCACGGGAACATTTGAGACTACTTTTTTGGTGGATGAAGAGCTCATTCCCTACAAGATGGAGAAGATTCTAGGTACTATTGACAAAATGTTTTAACTATATAATATAATTTTATTGGAATGTAATTATGCATCGTTCTTTTTACATTAATTAACACATACTTGTTTTTGTAGGAAATGATGTATTTTATAAACATCTTTATCATTGGTCTTTAGAGTTGTTTGGGCCCACTATCCGCACATGGTGGAACCGGCAGAGTAAAGTTTTGAAAGATGAGCTTATTGCTCGCTTGGTTGGGTTGTTTGGTGCCGAAACCTTCAACCAAAAAAAGGTTCTCGAAAAAGCTGGCCAACATTTACATTATGTACGGGAGGGATATCGGAACAACTTAGCAATTAATCCAAAGTATGAGCGCCCTCCGATGATTCCAACAAGGGAGTGGAAAGGCTTGCTGGATGATGCAAAGGAGAAAGCTGCGAAAATAGCAGGCAAGCCAGTACCTGAGTCAGCTAGAAGGTATGCCATACTTTCAGCAATGCAATTATATGTTTATTACACTTTATTTTCCGTTTGTTTGCAATGTTTAACGTATTTAAAATTACTTTTATAGGCTACCAGATACGTCGAAGGCCACCCAAGAAAGAATAGATAAACATGGGCAACAAAAGCTTGGCCCTGGTAGATATTCCAACCTGCAAGCATGAATCGTAAGTATGATCAATAATTACTTTATTGTATAGAAATTATAGATTGCGTTTAAACTTGTTTCATGATGATATAACAGCAACAATGATAATCTAATTGAAAATTACAGGCTCAACGATTCCATGATTTGCCAACGGAGGAAGACATGAGGATCGGCTACCAACGCAGGTTTTTAGGTGTTGTTGAACATCGAAGAAGCAGTTGTGGTAGCCAAGCAAAGTCTTCCAGTGATCCATCCTGCGAAGAGGTAACTACAATAAACAAATTCTATTTAAGATTGATTCATTGTGTTTTATATTCATTAATAAACTAGTACATAAAATATTGAGTCTCTTTATGTTAAGCCGCACAACGAAAGTAGAGAAAATGCGGAGGATGGAGGAGAAAGAGATATTGGAGTTCATGTTGATTGAAATCCAGGTAATAAATATTCCTCTGTTAAAAAAAAAACTAGTATGGATTAAAGTCTCAAATATTAAATTGCAAATGCTATATTGTTGTAAGTGTTGATGTTTTAATGCAGAGGGTCTTCACGTGCAACTTGAGGCAGCATCATAAGATCAAACACATGAAATTCATGTCACCCATGAGTTGCCAGGTACAAAGCACCGCTCTAATTTTTTTTTCTTAATGAAGGACTTACAATTATAATAATAAAA